>JABXWE010018697.1:0-24725 GCA_014611495.1 Limonius californicus
GTAAATTATTAATAAAATTTAAAATGAATTGAAATGTTTCAGAAAATTTAAATTACTTTTGTTGGGAATACATAAGACGTTACTATATGAGCAATTTTTATTATTTGTAATAGTATATTCTTCAACGAGTGTAGAATGGCAGCTATTATTCACAAGGATGAAAATGAAAATCAACCGAGTGAATAATAGCTATTCTACACGAGTAGGAGACTACTTTCTCTACGACTATTTCATAGGAAGTTACAAGTTTTGGTCCGAATCAGTATAATAAAAATTTTGCTTTAGATGGACGTATGTCGGTTCACTAGCCACAACCATTTTGCGCCGTGTACACCATTGTGTACTGTTTCTGCGATTTTTTCGGCAGTAAATTAATACACGTCGTTTTCGCGGTTTCCGTTATTTCTGGTGGCGTACACATTTCAGCGTTTCCGCTGTCTGAGTTATTCATACCCAGTTCTTACTGTTTTTACGAATACGAAAATTTAAAACTGTTTTTGACAGTTACTTCAAAAACAAGTGGGAGATCCCAAGCGCTAACATGCCACGCCCACTAGCTTCCGGTTCCGCAATTTATCGTTGGATTCTGATACAGAATCCCACCGAAATAGAGAACGGAATCCAACGGAAATGAAGAATATCTATCATGTACACCATTGTGTACTGTTTCTGCGATTTTTTCGGCAGTAAATTAATACACGTCCTTTTCGCGGTTTCCGTTATTTCTGGTGGCGTACACATTTCAGCGTTTCCGCTGTCTGAATTATTCATACCTAGTTCTTACTGTTTTTACGAATACGAAAATTTAAAGCTGTTTTTGATAGTTACTTCAAAAACAAGTGGGAGATCCCAAGCGCTAACATGCCACGCCCACTAGCTTCCGGTTCCGCAATTTATCGTTGGATTCTGATACAGAATCCCACCGAAATAGAGAACGGAATCCAACGGAAATGAAGAATATCTATCATTCTTCAACTAAAAAGGTATATGTAACGAATACATTATACTATAGTGGTAGAGAAATTGCTATTTCTTGCGACAAAATAAAGTCACATCTTTTCTGAAATCAGCCTGCATACAAAAATTAATTTAATTACGTCACTATCAACTCGACTTTTTTAAAGTATGTAACTTAATTATAACTTTCTGCAAGTTATTGAAAATCCATCTGCAACTAAAGAAGTTACTAAACGAGACAAAATGTGGACATTTTGTTTAGCCCACCGTGTATTTCAAGAGGGCTTTATGACCTGTATGCAGTGCTTTTTTTGGAAAAAAAAGGTGGTGGAACGCTCATCTCATTAAAAATATATATATAAACACTACTTTTATTGATCGTATTTAAAGCAAATGTTCATAGCATATTCCAAATTTTTCTCCAATTCTCGTCTAACAAATCTTCTCCAATTCTCGTCTAACAAATCTTCTCGACTTCTTTTTTGCTGTTAGTATCTGTGGCCGAATGACGTCCTTCGAGTAACCAGAGATCAACGTATTTTTGAAGGATCGAAAAGTCTCAGAGGCGGTCCGACAAGTTTGATGAACAAAAGTGCTAAAATTGTCTTAAGTCTTCAACGAAGCTCTTGTTGGGGTGGCAATTAGGCTCCTCTGCGAAACCCACGTTCACATTCACTTGAAGATATTGGAATGGTATTCAAAGTACATATCAAATGCAATAGTTTTTCTGGATATGTATTTTCGAGAATGTACTCATGGAATCGATGAATCATTTCCACAAGTTTCTAATTTCCACTTCTCCGAATGTCAGGATATTAATATCTTTAGGCAAATGTTTTTGATCAAGTACACGAGACCAATACGCCAACTCATCGTCTTTGCTATCAAGCAATCTTCTTTCGATTGACTCTTTCAATTTTGTATAAAATGTATGTACTTGGGTCAGTGGGAGAAAACTTTCTTGAATGTTTTTCGTGAAGTAAAACTCCACGAAAGCTTAGATTACGTATAGCGGCAACAGCGCATTTATAATAGGGCCCAAAGTTTTATCTTCTTTCTTCTAAAAGTTGTACCAGTAGTTTTAATTTCTTATTTGCCTTGTATAGGTCCATGTTGCGGTCCTGTAGGTCCAAACTAAATTCTGATAATTCTTGGAGAGCGCCACACATCAATCCTAAGTCCAATAAAAACTCTGTAGATGTGATTTTTCTTTCAAGCCATCATATGTGCATTTATCATTTTTTTCTCTTGTAGGATCATGCATTCCTTCTTCAAAATGATGCACAAGGGATTCAAAATTATTCCACACAGCCAAAACTATACGCAAACTAGATGACACCCATCGGTTACTTAAAATTCTTCCAATTTTCAGCTGCTCATTCCCCAATAATTCTGCAAATGAATACAACTCTCTATTCTTTGCCGAAGCATGGTATATGACGTAAAGTTTATCAATAAATGATTTGAATCTATTGATTCCTGAAGTCTTCTTGACAGCATCACTTCCTGATAATTCTAATCTGTGATTAGCGCAATGCCAAACTATAATAGAAGGAATTCTTTTAAAACTTTTAAAATCAATCGAAAAAAGGTGGTAGAACGCCGTTCCAATGCGTTCTATGACAAAAAAAGCACTGCCTGTATGTACCTGATTTCAAAAACATTTATACATTTTAGATTACTCTAAAATTATATATTTTTACTAATTTTAAGAATTGTTAAACACAACTTCATTTACCTATAATGTAAAATATTTTAGACGGTTAAAAAATATATTTTCAAACTATAGATTTATTTTATTTCTTTATCTTCTTCTTAGAGTGTTTTATCTTTTACGAGACGTAGCGATCTTCTCTCCTATGCCTGTGTTGCGCGTTTAAAGTACCACAGACATAGAGGACCTATAGCTTAACGTGGGCTCCGAACCACGGGAAGTGTAAACACTTCTACTCCACAGAAGATTTACCAGGCAGAATACCTCGCTCGTTTGCCATTGCCTTGCGAGGGAGAACGGCCGTTAAAAATCCGACGTTCCGGTACTGAGAATTGAACCCAGGACCTTCGGCGTTGAAGTCTAACGCGCTAACCTCTAGCCCACGGCCGCCTCTATTTCTTTGTAAAAAGCAAAAAATAATTTGATATTTAAAAACTCTATCAACTTAGGAACTTTCGTCTAAATTGTTAACAGTGGCGGCTCGTGAGTTAAGAAAGAGGGTGGGCACAAGAAAAAACTTACCTGTTTTTTGTACATAAAATCCATTCTCCTATTTTTCATGCTGGAAAAGACGTCTATGACTTTGTTGTCAAAATCCGGGATAGACTGGACGAACTTCTTTTCTATTGATAGGACCGCCAATGCGTTCAGTCAGATCTTTTTGCACACAATTAACTTCCATCATTCAAAAAACGTCACTTTCGTCTTTGAATTCAAACGCGCGATTGCGCGAAAACAGCGCTCCAAAGTCCAAATTCAAACGTTGACTGCAAATAGGGAACGCTTCGCTCGGTGCCCCATTGGGCTGGTATATCGCGTATAGCGAAGATAACCGATAGCCAACCGAATCACTTCTGCATGGGGAACAAATCAGAGCGTGCCCCGGAAAATAGTTTTGAGGCTGTTAGCCGCGCTTGTGGTGCGGAAGGAAAATTTGATCCATGGTTAAAATAATGAAATTAAAATAATGCACTGAATTACATGCGAATTTCTTTCTGTGTTTATCTTGGTGGTTGGGTGGGCACTTGCCCTTGTGCCCTTTAGTACAAGCCGCCACTGATTGTTAATAAATATAATAAGGGATTTGTACGTTTGTTTGTCCCTACTTTACCTAGTAGAAAGATGTAATCTGTTCTAATATCCTTGTCTATTGTTTACTAATTACTTACCATTTAGTACCTGGATTTGCACTTGCTATTTGTATTGCCTACACGCAAATTAGAAATGTTGAAACTTCAATTTTTCTAAAATTTTATTTCTATTATTTCTGAAATAATTAAAATTTTATAAAAAATGTCAATGCGGCATTTGAAAGAGAGTTCTACTGACGTGGAGATTTTTTCGATATTCACATTTTCGTAAATACTATTTGAAACTTTTAAATTAAAATACAAGTGAATGTCTTGTAATGCTGAAGAGTAATTATTTTTAAATTTAAAAAATCGCTCTATCAGTAGATAGACAAAACATAAATAGAAAAAAAATCGCCCTTGCTTCCATCTCAAAACATGGAACAAAGTGTGCATAAAATGAAGCATATTTCGAGGTGTAAACTCCAGCCTTAAGAAGACAGGAAAGATTATTCAAACACATAACACACTAATAGGGTAAAACAATTGTAACTGGATTCGAATGTTTTTTGTTTTTTTTTTTAACATCACACATTGCCGCTTGCTCTAATTACCAGTAATAGACGACGTTAGCCAACAAATACAAACATATATGCTATATATCCCTATTCATTTTTGAGTAGTTTAGATTGGAGTAATTTTTTTTCTTTCGAGTTTCTTGATTATACAGACAGAATTTGTGACAAATCCATATTTTATCAGAATCTTCTAGAATCAATGTGTTATTGTTTCTTACCTTCCTTAAAATTTACATTAATTATTACCTGTTGGTATTAAAACTATTGTGTTTATTTTCTAAACAAATTTCATGAAGCAATACAGGAAAAAATGCAACCCTATAAATACCATCCAGCAAGTACCTAAACACGCAGGAAAGTTTATTTTTGTACCACCATGAATTAAAAATTATATTAATATTATACATCTCCTTTCATTTCAATAAAACTTATGCAGAAACCCGTAGGAATAACATAGACTAAAATATGCAAATTTATTGAAAAGCTACAAACTTTGCTGAACACAATAGGTTTTAGTTTGTAATTCACCTTCTTTTACGTGTCCCGCCAATACAATAAATTTGCTGGCAGTGAAGCACCAGGAACCATTGACGGCCATGTCTCACGTATTTTTGCTGCATGCTTCAATCCAAGATCAAATCACGAGTTCATTACCGGCGGTTGGGACGATGTGGTGCAATTTTGGGATCTCCGGCAGCCTCACGCTTTACGGCGGCTTTCAGGGATACACATCTGTGGGGAAGGGCTTGCCATTAGTCCTAAAGGAACTGAGGTGCAATTGTAATTTTCATTTAACTGGCAGTTTAAAAATTGACTACTTTTAGGTATTGACTTGTGGCTGGCAGAGAGAAAATCCCCTCCAGCTGTGGGATTACGGCTCTGGTGAATTGATTGTGACTATAGAACCGGATGTTTACGAGAGTTTGGTGAGGCAAAATGACAGTTATGTTGGTTTTCTCTATTTTCAAATATTTTAGCTTTATTGTGGGACTTTTATTAACAAAGATTACATCCTAGTTGGTGGAACAGATAAAAATATAATAAGAGTTATTGATCTTCATACTTATACTGTAAGTTTTTAATATCCTACAATGCAAAACATAACAATAACTAAGTCTGTTGTAGACATCTAGTAGCATCATGGGATTAGACGGTGGGATATACTCCATAGACATCGGTCCACTAAAGAAGGGCAAGAGGGTACAAATCAAGGACATAAAAACAAAGAATGCAGAATTGACTGCATTACCTAGAATGGCATTTTGTGCTGGGAAGAAAGTATACCAAATAGACCATACTTAAATAATCATCTTTTATTTCTCATGTCTGCACGTAAAACAACTTTAAGCGATACAATCTTATTTAGATACTTTACACACTATAGTACAAAAAGTTTATGTTCTATCACACATATACACACAAAGCAATGGAGGATAGCCTGTTTATTAATCTAATAAGTGAATATCTCTTAGAAAAGAATACGCCCAACTTCTCAGCAAGTTATACATTATTTTTCTTTCAATACTGTACACTAGAATATCCACAAATATCTATTTTTTTATTTAACAAGATGTAAGGCAGCAAAGATGCAAGAATAGAATAAGAGAAGTTGAGGTACTTTTGCGTTTCTATATAGTAAGTGTGTGTAACATTGACAAATGAGCACTTTGAATTTTTCGACATTTTGTGAGCCAAGTTCAAATACAATCGCACACACACATACAAGACTAGATTTCTTGACAGCCATCTAACAGACGTTCTGATGACTCAATAGGAAAAATGTGCTACTTATTGTAAAACTATGTGATGTCAAAGTAAAGATGATATGTAACGAAACTAAACATCTCTTTTATTGTATAAGTGGTCCGTAGTTAAGTATTTGGCAATGCTGCGGTTTCAAAATTGTGTGCACTGAGTCTTTGTAATGTTACAAGCTCTAAACTTCAAATAAAAAAATAAGTTTAATGGTAGCTACTTGAAGTGGTGCTAAATCTGTCTCTACAAACAACTTTTAGCTGTAAGAAAATGTCAATTCTACACTAGTTTCAGTAATTCTAATTGTTTGAAAATGAGAATAAAATTGTTATTTAAAAAAAAATTATATTACCAAACCTCAGATGCCAAATTTGAAGATTATGTTCTGCCTCAAATCGGGATTTATTGTAAATTTTAATATAAATCATCTTTTGGAATTTGTTTTCTTAAAATTAACACAACTGTCATGATGTTTTTGAGGTTATGGAATTTGGAACTCAAACAAATGCCAATTAGAAATAAAACAAACAGTAACGCATAACCTCCAAAAAAGAGAGCCAATTTTAATAAGTTCGACGATAAATTAAGCAAATCTATGTCAAACAATTACTTTAGCTTTAACCTACAAGTTATAAATCAATTTTAAAATTGTTTCTGGTATTCTACTGGCATTTAAGTGAAAAATCTTAATCTGAAAGATGCTACTTGTAAACATACTAAAGTTTGATGTTATTTGGCAAATTAACACATCTCAAATCGAAACGAACAAAACAACCAGACATAAAGCATCAAAAAATGAATGCCAGGCTTGTGTGTAACATTTATCTAGTTTGGTGTGCAAATCTTAAGGTATGTAGCATTGTATAAATTCAAAAACAGGGAGAGTGAGGTCATGAAAAGACGGTGGAAAGCATAAATTGCCTATAGGTAACCCCAGAACATCAACCCCTTTTTTTTTATATGTATGTATCGAGTACGAATTCAATTAATAGGATATTATTGAAACATTTATGCCACTTGATGAAATGTACTGAAATAATATAATTTCTGAATTGTTTCTTACCCTAGTTTGTTGAAAGTCACAAGTAAAAACAGTATTATTAATAATTTCAACAGGTTTATTTAAGCAGCAGAGAGCTAATACCTTATGAATTTAATAATATTGATTTTACTTAGTAATTAATATTATAATCTCCTCTTACAGTCAAGTCTGTAATAAATAAAAAGAAAGGAGAATATAATGCCAAGCATACAAATAAAACCGACATCAAGTATATATGACACTTGTTTCTGTTCCCATTCTCTACACTATAAGATTTATGTACAGTGGAAACATAACCGCATACTCTGTGATACACCAAACAAGGGCCATGCACACTCGTTTCTTTCCATTATCTCAGCTCTTCTCACTTTGTTCTAATTTCATTGTTCAAATGAGACAATTGAAAATCAATTAGATTCTGTCTGTATACTTGGCTAAGGTGCTAGGCCAGCTATAAAAGTTCAATCAGTTCCAAGATTACTGAATCAATAAGCACAAGTTACATTAAAATTTACAACCACCCCTGTCTTCGCACATGTAAGTGTTTTACTTCTTACAGCAACCATTTTTATAGGCACAAATTTAGCATCACCACTTCAATAACAACCAGATGAAGTTTAAAATTGTCTAACATTTTTCTAAATGTAACTCTCTTATATTTTTCCCTGCTAGCAATAAAATAAAACTTAAAACGACCAAAAAATATTATCACTAATCTTCTTGCATTGAATACAACAAAATAAAATTGTAAAAACAATCGAGATCATACAACATTTACTATTTTTACAAAACAGAACCAGTCTAAAATAATATCCGAATTTAAAAACGATTTAGCTCGATTACGAATTACTGCTGACAGAAAATTGAGCAGTCACAACATTGAGCAAATTTACATAGTATTATAAACAGGATTATTATGACGAGGCTTGATGTTTATTCGGGCCAGGGGGTGGCTTTTCCCAAACTGCTGCTGCTGTTTAATGGCTGCTTTGGCAATGACAGTGGCCACGACAACATTTGAGGTGGGATTTTTCACGACGGGCGCCACAGGCGGCCGCTTAGCCTGGCTCTCGATGCTCTTCTCTGTGCTCACATTGCTTTTGCTATTGTAACTAGAAATTAAAGGCGTGGGGCTTTTGTCTGTTGAAACTTCAATGCAAGAAAATCGCGCATTTCTGTTCTGCTGATTTTTTGTGCCGTACACTTTTGGCCGCAAATTTACCTGAGAGTTCTGGTTTTCCTTGGTGCTGAGCTCAAATTTCCCTATTAGCTTTTTAAAGCTTAAGTCTTCCCCTGGATCAGAGTTTGTGGGGCTCAAATCGCACTTTTCTTTCTCTAGGTGAACGCTGTGCGGGGATGCGGGCAAACTCTTGTGCTTCGATCCGTCATCCTGAGCAATTTCGGTATAATTTTGATTCATCTGATTGATTCGTTCCACATTTGTACTTGTCTTGGCTTCAAACTCCTTCTTCAAGCTCCTCACGATGCCGGCAGTGTTGTGATCCAGTTCAGGCGGATCCTCGGTTTTCCTGGTTACATTCGAGTCTTTGTTCAGACTTTCTAGGAAATTTTTGTGCTGTTTTACAGAAAAACACTGAGCTGTATTTATCACATTTGAACTCGAAGAATCCCTATTAATGGAAGAAATGTTTGATGTGGATCGTGAGAGTGAGCACTCCTGGGGAATTATCTCCATGGAGGAATTCTCTGGTGCGCTTACGGACAACCGAGACCCGTTAAACATATTAAAGCTACCTTTTTTAGAGTTCACTATATCAATCTCTGCAGATATGGCACTTGAAGAATTGTTCTCTACAGTATCCTCATTTTGAATGAGGGCCAGATTGAAAGCCTCCACAGTGCCTTCACTTTCTGACACCACTGACATGGGATACTCTGAATGCAGCGTTTCTGAAGATGGAGACTTATATTGGGCCTCCAACAACTGCCCATCGCCAGCAAAGGACAACTCCTCATTATCTTGCTTTAGTTCGTTTTTCTTTCCACTGCCTTCTTCCAACTTCTGTTTAGTTCTTTTTACAGTCCCTGGATACCAGGGAATCTCATCCTTTTCATACGGATTAGACACTTCTACACTACTTGGATGCAGTACCTTTTCCCCTTTTTCATTCATGTAATGCACGGGTCCACCGGGGCGCATGTCATATGACCCCCAAGAACTGTTTCTTGAAGGTAAAGTCCTTGTATCACCCGACCCCCATGAACTATGTCTCGAGGGAGCATCACGGGTTTCCCCTTGATACCCCAACACCACGGCACTGTCGTAAGAGCCCCATGAGCTCTGCCTTGATGGGCAATCCCTTGACAGCTCCTCGTTGGCAAGTTCTGTTATGTTAGGGGGAAGAGGGGGAACTGTTGAAACCCGCTGCTGTTTCCTTTCCTCTCTATCAAAGACACGATCTAATTGATTCGAGAATGGGTCGCCATCCTTGCGCAACGGTACAGTTTTCGATTTGTTATTATTATACACAGTTTTGTTTTGTAATGTATCAGGAACTTTGTTTATAGTATTACTAAAGGGCACAGCACTGTTCCGGGTTTCCACCGTTTGAAGCACAGTCGAAGAAGTCCACATGGTCTGTTCGCTTTCTTCACTACTAACACTACATTTAAAATCACAGGCATTATCGGTTGAACCGTTACAGTAAGATACTTTGCTGGGCTGCTTCTCTCCGGGGTCCCATATCTCCTTTTTGACCAGCACTGCCCGTAGCATCGGTGGGGTTAGCTTGGTTTGTGCGATTAGGGCATCTTCCTCAGTCGGGTTATTGCAGGAACTATCTAGGTAAGTAGAGTTAGGCGAAGGAGGTTTAGAATTAGAAGCAGGGTCATCGTTAAGCGTTGTTACAAGATTGAGGACTAGCTTCTTCCGACTGGTCGTGCTGTCTTTCTGGGACTCGAACTCATTCACCATTTGCTTCACTGTAGCGGTCACTTTCTCAGCTTCAGCTTTATCCAACACCTGACCTGGCAAGTGCCTGATTTGGTTGGGAGAGACACTGTAAGACTCTCCATTATCACAGGGTAGCAATACATTTCTAACTGCTGTGTGATGTAGCTTTGTAACACTTTTATGGCGCCTTAATGATCCTAATGATTCTTTTGACAATGATTTCTTATTTAGATTTTCTAATGAACGAAATGGAGTTAACAGTTCTGTGGCTTGTGTGTTGTCGGGCGACCATGACTTGGGTCTGCTCCCCAACTGCCTTAAGTCTTGACCCGACATGGTAGTCTGTAACACTGCACTACGTGAGAGAGCTTGAAGAAGAGGAGTGGGCTGACTGCCCGGTAATGTCCTTTCACACTTATCACCCGGAGACTTCAGATTGGTTTCTGACTTGGACCTTTGAAGCTTCTCCTTGTTCTTCATTGCGTCCAAAATCCCCTGGTAGGTCTCCAGCTGTGCCACAAAACTTGTGTTTGGTTTGATGCAATTTCGCTTTTCTTTAACATGCTGCAATGCTGTCTTGAAGTCCCAATTGTAAGCCTTCATAGCGTAGGCTATCACCACGGAAGCTGACCGACTAACGCCCATTTTGCAATGAACAAGGACTTTGGAGCCTTCCTTCCTTGCTTTTGTGATGTATTTGAACGTGTTGTCCCAGTACTTTAATAAGTCGGTCTTTTCATCGTCATACACTCTAACATTTAAGTAGTCAAATGTGCCCGGGAAGAAGTTGTCTATTTCTCTGGTTACATTTAAGATATGACGCACTCTGAAACAAAAGAAAATTAAATAGAATCATTTAAAATGACAAGTGGCAACAATGGGAGTTTAAAGATTTAGTACAACATGCTAAAAAAATCTCTATTTGTTGAGCATTGAGCTAGAACGTAAACAAACGCTTGACAGGGGCGTTGATTTACCGGATGTGTATTTACGTAATATTCCTTGCGTTTCTAAATTAACGTTCGCCGCGTCAGAATTCTTTTGTAGTAGGACACCCCCTACGATTACACATTTCTGGAACAACTTGCTCCATTTTAGGAAAATAAGCACCTGGCACTATACAAACGCTTCAAAAACCGATAAGCACTGCTCAAAAAGCACACAAACCTAACCAGGTAATTACGAGTGCAAAGTAAAGGTTTTGAGCGTCAATTACTCCGTAAGTAATGAGGCATTAGCGTTATCTAGCGTAGACCAATCACAGCGCGCGCTTGGGTGAGTAAACACGTGCGTTTGTTGGCGTTCTAGCTCAATGCTCAACAAATCGAGTTTAGTAGTTTCTGAATATACATGGGCATGTTTGTATACAAAAACCATAAAAAAACAGTCTAAAATTGAGGAAAGGAAAAAAGGAAAGCGCTAAATTATGCAACAGAAATGAGGTTTGGTGAAGTGTAAAGTGTATAAGGCGCGAAAGCAGCGTCGCCAAATTTAAAATACACGCCATCACATACTAATAAATCCAAAGAAAACGTGCTAGAAACGAATTAAGTAAAAACAACAAAGGAAGGTAAAGGACAAATACTTTTTACTCTGAAAAAATACTTAAAAGCAAAACGGGAAAAATGTCCTGAACAATGTACTGTTTAAAAAAGAGAAAAGTAGGGCCATCAACACAACGGATAGCAGCTATAAACGAAACCAATAATTAAATAAAGAAAAGCAATGACGAGATAAAAAGGAGTACCAAAAAAATAAGACGGAAAAAGGAAGAATGTTGAATGAGGTTATCTGAAATAAAAAAAACGAAAGGAAAAATATGGACATAGGAAAGCGAGCTGGAAATAAAAGAAAAAAAAAAGAATCAACGCGGTGATCAAAGGAGTTAAGAGTAGGCAAGGATATGATAAGAGAAAACTGCAAACCTTCCTGAAAAGATTTGTTAAGAGTAGAATTTACTGTTAAAAAAAACTTGGGAAAGAGTGACAAAGAAGGATTGCAATAGCTAAACTGGAAAGCTTTAAAACAAAACTGGAAGTAATAAAGAATAAATTCAAACTTGGAAACAAACCAATATAGAAACAAAGAAAGAAAGATATCAGAAGCTTCAAATTAAAGAGAAAGACGTTAAACGGATTGCAAGAGAAGTAAAATTCCTACCAAAATACGAAAGCAAAAAATTGTAAGATATAAGCAGGAAGAGGAAACCACACGGGCAATAACACAGATAATACAAAAAAAAAACTTAAAAGTAACTAAAAACTGAAACAGTACTTAGCAATAGAGGAAAAACTCATGATAGTAACATGAAACGGAAAGTGAACTTGAAAAAATTTGTTTAAAGAACTAGGAACTAGGTACAAGGCAAACCTTGCAATTATACAACAAACAACACACAAGAAGGATTTGATAACTAATATGGCAGAATAATAATAATAATAATAATAACAGAATAAAAAAAAACCAAACCCATTGAACTAAAAGGGCTGCAGTGCTAATATATACGTATATACGCTTAGACCCCGCTTAACGCTGAAGATACGTGTTGAAGAGGTAAAGCAACATTAAGTAAATGGTCATGCCAATCTTAGAAAATATCAATATGAGAAACGCTCTCATTGTTTGATTGATTTGAATGTTTACTATAAAGATGGCCGTCCATGAGTAATTTTAAGTTTAACTTAGATCGACTTCACGTTATTATTTTGTTATTCCAATTACATATTTACTAGCGTTTAGACGCAGTTTTGAGTAACTCTGGAAACTTACCCATTTCTTTGTAATTCTTCATAATTGGAAGCATTCCATTCGGAGCCCAAATAAACATGGTCGAAAATCTCGGTGGGCGCGTCCATCTGCCCCAAAATGGTAAGCATTTCTTGGTCAATGAACGACTTATACTCCCCGAGGTCCATGTCCAGCTCTTCCTCCAATCGGTTTCGTATGTACTTACTAGTAACCTCGTCGAGGTCGACGCTCATCATGATCTCCTTCAGAGTAGACCTGATGACTTTCTCGGTCTCGTCGCGCTCGCGGGGCTTTGTCCGAATCGAATCCGGCGACGGTGGGCGTCGCGACTCCAGGTCGTCCATGGCATGCCATTCATTGAGGCAGGATCTGTCAGACTCGATTCGCTGCTCATAATAGTCGACCCAGTCGTGGGACAAACCCCCTTGGAAATAATTTTCCTCACGCGCCTTGGAACTCGCTTTGTGCAGGGTCTGCAAGGCCGACCTGAAATAAGAACGAGTTGAAATTAACGAGGGAAATTTGTGCTGCTATCGCGACAAATCACGACGCCCCACGTGTCAGGAAGCAACTAAAGATATCCTGTACATTATGGTTTTGATAAGAGGCTCGCAGAAGTACGAATATCTTAATTACCGCTTGTTATCGTCGTGAGTGGTAAGACTACCGGAAGTATGGTAGAAAAGCGTATTACAATATTCCAGTAAGTTTGATGATATTATGTATATGTGTATCAGTTTAGCAATAATAGTTCTTCCATTGTGCCTTAGTGTTACCTTCGTGTATCTAGAATGATGTTCGCATTATGAGGTAAGATGGAAAACATTTTTTTTAACCAACGAATGTATAGTTAAATAACATAACGCTGAATACATTTTATTTCAAATAAAAATTAAACAAATTGTCAGAAGTTATTTTTAACGTTTAAATTGCTTTACAGTGAACATGTTTTAAGGCTCAACGTCCTGTAGGGGTTGTTGGTTATATGATATGGGCGGAGTACATGCCAAGATACAATCGAGTTATATTTGTAACTATTTCCATTGTATCTTAAACCTTAAAGTACAGAGAATAAGAAGAGAGTGCAGTATGGCACATTACGTAAAGTAAGTTTAAATTTGTAATCAGACCCTCATTAACATTAGACTATGTACTGTTTGGAATCATAGAAACTATTTTACCTAACTTCCAATGCCCATCTCTTTTACAATTTCAATTTTATAGAAAAATCAACATTTTAGTCTTAAAGTAAAAAAAAACAATTTTCATTTTTCGAATAAAACGTATTTCATGTCGAGTTTACGCCTCTCCTGTATAAAACATAGGCAGCCCCAACAACAAGAACATAAAAGTAAAATGGAGAAAATAAAAACAGAAATAAATTTCGGGTGGCTCCAGTAACTTCTTCTACTTTTTATGAGATCGCGCTCTGACTTTTAGGGCTTCCCGCAACAGAAGCAACTTCAGGAGCCATTTATAATTTTGCTGATCGTGAAAATGTTCCGCAGACTCTTATTTTTGTGACTATTTACTGAATCGCAAAACTTCAAACAAGATACCGGTCAATTTCTAGATGCGAAGTTTCAACAACAGTGTATCTGTTTGTAAATAAAATAATAGATTTTACTAGGACAGCTCGTAATTTTAGAATTTTTAAGATGTTTCATTAAAATTGAAAGTGTCTCCAATCGAGTTGCAATTCTATTCTGGGGTAAATTAAAATCTAAAATATACAGGGTGTATCACAAATAGATACAAATATTTAAATCCGTAATGGATTGGCTCAAGTAGAATTCAATGGTACTATTCATTTTACAAAAATCATTAAGTTTATTTTGTTGAATTACGAAATAAAATAAAATTTTGTTTGAGAACAGCTGATGATACATAGATAATGCATTTAAGCTGTAGAAGGTCATTACCTAATTGTAAACTAAATCCAAAGTGGCAAACACGTAAAAACTTGTCTGGCTTGTGATAAACTACGAAATTGGGAGGAATTACCTAATAGTATTGGTTTGTGGCAAGTGATAAGACATTTTTTGGCACTTCTATCTTACTCTGCTTTGCAAAACATGTCTTTGAACTCAAATTTTTGTTATTATCCTGCGGTACTCATACAATTTTGAGTCAAATTTTCAATTATTATTTTCGCATACCTTAAGGATCCCATTGCCAAAATGTTTTTTCTGGTTTGTATATATAGTAATCTACCATAGGATTTAGTATTTGTACCTATTTGTGATACACCCTGTATAATGTCCATAAACAATTTTGAGTATTATGAATTTAATGTACATAACCTTTTGCAGCTATCATTAATCAGTTACTATTATTAGGCAACCATAGTTTTTTTTTGAGGTTATGTTACCTGAAGATCTGAACGACATATGTCAAATTGATAAACAAAAGAAAGAAAAAGATCCAGTTTCTCAATATAAAACGACAAGCAAAGAATTTGTAATTCCATTTCATCCGCATCCCTACCCAGATGTATACATGGTATACATCTTGGCCCAAGTACAGGTTGTTCCAAAACAGTTAATGCATTTACTTTAATATTATTATAAATCGTTTGTGAGGACTCGTGGCGCAGGTGGCTGTGAATTTTGATATACTACCACTTGTCGCTTCATTAATCCCTTGAATTACTGCAACTAGTAATCGTTTTTCAAAATTAGGTTGTTTGAAGCTTTCAATAAAAGATGCTAAATTTATATGTGACTGATAGAGAGGTAGCAATTTGTAACATCACAGCCGTCTGCGAGCGTACTACAGTGTAAAAAGCTCAATATGTATAATCATTTAAGGATAACCAGTGCGGGTGTGTTGCCAGAATTTTTGTTTGTTATTTAAGTAACGTTTATTATTGTCTACAGCGGATGTGCATAAATCATTATGAGACCACAGGTGGCTAAGAAGCTTCTCTGTATTCACCTTTGCCGCTTTATAATACTAGAGCTTTGTACAGCTACCAATCGTTTTTTTTTTAGGTTATGTAGTTTAAAGTTTAGGTTAAATTAGATGAGTGCCAATCTGACAAACGCCAAATTATTTATATTTAAATCACAATTGGATGGATAGGAGTCAACCCATAATAAGCAATTATCGAGAAAATATGGTTTTTCTATTATCTTTTAGATCAGGAAGACAAAGTGAAATATATTTTTAGTATTTTAGTTCGTTTTTGTTTTCATTTTCAAACTTTTCAATCTGATGCTTGTGTATTAAAAAGTGGTTTTTTGCCTCTTGCAGTCTATTTGTAAAATTATTGGCTCTCTCCTTTCCTTAATATCCTTGCAAATGTAGCTAACTCGCCTGGATCCTGTTTGCATGGCACGAAACAGATATTTATGTATATTGTATGCAATAAACCAGATTTCATAATTTTGTGGGTTGATTCCTTTTTGCATAACTACAACCAATTTAGAAACACCATAACTAATGATAATTAATAGTATGAAATGTGGAGTTACACTTTGTAATTGTTTTTCTTTCTAACCTCAACGAGATGTATATCTAGTGCAGGACGTTCGGGTAAAGTTTTTGCTTGTTAATTAATTACCTTTCATTATTGTCTAGAGCAGATGTCTATAAATCATTGTAGATAAGCAGGTGGCTGTGATTTTAATGTATCTACTACTATTTGCAGCTCCATTAATCGCACAACTTACTGCAACTACACCAAAGGTAACAATTCAAGAACACCGCCAGTAACACGTTTGGCATCTACAAACATTTATGGCCATGCTGTATATTTATCTTAAAACGGCTAAATGTGTAATGTTTATAATTATAAATCCAGCCGCATTTCCAGGAAGTTGGTCAGAGTTGTACAATGGATTAATTGCCTTTGTTATTATTATGGCAGCTACTTTGAATATGGATGGGCCTCTATAAGTACAAAGAATTTCCCACACAAAATATGCAAAGGAGCGTAAGCATTATTTCGTTATGCATTTCAATGAAAAGTCATAATAAATAGATAATAATGGTTAATAATGATTATGGGCGGTATTATATGGGTACCGATGTTTTAAACGGAAGCTGATCACGAAACGATTCGTTTTAATGCAGCATATTCGTTAAATATGTTTACAATGCTAACAATACACGAATATGGGCAACACGTTTTTCTAAATCGAAGGTCAACTAGCTATGGACAGTTTTAATGCCGTAGCATGCACGTATAAGCCGTACAGTGTAATCTATGGATACATTTGTTAAATATGCGATTGAGCAACATTTTCAACGTTAATACAGTTAGAATAAACATAAGCATAATAAAGTCATGTCCCTTGCATTACATAAACAAAATCTAATAGGTCGATAACAACACTTTCAATGCCGCATTACTCACGACCTGCTACGATCTTTAAGCAAATACGTTGCATATGTCAATGTTAAAGGTAATTGTCGTAGAATAAGGAAGAGCTACGTCATGAAGCAATTTTCCAATTATATTTGAATTAGATGAGAATGAACCCGCTACAAATAAATCGGGAAAAAATTAGAAATGCCTGATCCCACAAATAAGTTAAATATGTCAATTCGAACGAAGAGCTTCACCACGAAGTAATTCAAGGAACGTCAATTTGCTATGCCTTTCCCGATCCTCTAAAGATTATTTTATCAAATTACCCGTTAGAGTTCCACATGGACCTTTTCGATAAAGTGCATCTTCGATTGACGACCATTATCACACTTGAATCTGTTCACAAACGAGTGAGCGGAAGGAAGTAAGTTACGGAAATCCAACGAAAGGGGTGGTGCACTATCAGTTCTCAATATTCGTTCGAGGGTTGCGAACGTATTTTGAAAACTAGCTATCTGCCAACACCGCAATCTCCAAGTTTTCGCCAGCGACTAGTTGGTTACAAGGCATTGAGGAGTCCTAACATGGCCATTTAATAAGGCCCGACCTCCTCGAGCACACCAACACGCGAAAGCCCGCGCGCTATCCTTATATAAACACACAACACTTTGGTCTAATTAGGAAAAGGCGACGGAAAGCGCAGATCGGGCAAACGGATCACACCACTGCTCTCGAAACAGGGGAAAAACCTGAAGATGCGCGTTAAGCGTTGCACTAACACTGCTGTTCTTGAACAATTATGTCACGGCATAAAAGTTACAGCATCCAAAAACTCGCGGCAACGTAATATTTTGCACTGAATATTAGTTGCACAGAATACGTCGATCAAACTCTATTATGACTTTCATCCATAACAGACTGAGGCGTAATTATCAACATCCATGAGGACATCGAACAACCATCAAGGATAATACTAACTAAACGACTGACCAGAATCCTTAGAAACGTGCAAATTAAAGAGGAAAGAGGAGTGGCTACGAGAGACAACTTGCTTTGATCGACATCCTTATTTAGTCATGACTAGACTAACTTAATGATGGTATAGCACCACGGTTGTAAGTTTTCGAAACTCGTATTTGCTACATCAAGCCGTGCTTGGGCTGACCTTCCTAATCAGAGAACATCCAAATTTAATTAATTTTATTCAAATCGATCTAGGATTATTCACACGTACTGCAAATTTCCGAATGTTTAATGGTCTTGGTGGAATACATCCATGGAAAGAGCGAAAACGAGCCGCGGTGGAACAGCGAACAGCCCACAGACGTGGAGATCTGTGCAGAATCGCAAAGTAGCCCTTCAAGAAACTCAATGGCCAACAGGACAGGACATAATGAACGGGTTGGTTGTAACTGCATTTTATTATCAGCAAAATGCAACGAAACGGTGCCAAATATGGACAGATTGTCAATCGCCTTCAGGTGTGTCGATCATAGCCGTGGAAGCCAACGTCGTTGATTCACGAAGCCGCCGAGACGGCGGGTATGGAGAACCGCGGAGTTTTTGCCGGGACCAACTTTTGCTGAATGGATGCGTAGGTTCAGAGGTAGCAGACGCCGACGAAATTGTTTGTGTGTGGACAACTCAAGGCAAAAATACAAAGCTTTATGTACTGCCACCGGAAGGATTACGCATAGGATGAATGAGGCATTAGGGCAAACTCTGGGGAATAGGAAGTAAACAAGTCAATTCTTATAAGGCGAAAAGTTTGCAAAACCTTGATGGTTGCTTTGTAAGTATCCGGAGGCGCACTTCATGAAGATTTCACCAGCTTGTAGTGTTTTATTAAAAGTAGTATAACTAAGGATTTCGATTTTTCAATAACCTTGGATTAGTTAAGGCAAGAACTGAAATAGTGTTGGTGTACTACATCATTAAATATTAGTTACTCCCGCTACTTAAAAATAGTTGTAACATTTGCCAATTTTTAGTAGCTTCTATTTGAAATTGGTTTTTAGTTTGATTAATAAAGACTTCCTATGAGACCAAAGCGAAGAATCTTTAATAATTATTAAATGTATGCACTTTAGATATTTCTTTGTAAAATTGATTCCAATGATTGTGGACAAAGAAATTAAGCCTTTTGATTGGTTAAGTAGAATATGGGTGATATACTAACAGTAAGATCAAGACTTCCGTGTATTAAAACTTAGTCACAAAAGATGTGGAATTTATAAACAAGTAGCAATTTAAAAACAAAACCTTGAAATTATATTTTACAGTCTAAAATTAAAACCACTTACGGACAATTACGGCTTAGAATGTTCACTCGATGAAGGAAACCCATTTTCAAAATGAAATTTCGCTAATGGAAGAAAATCATTTGTCGTCCCCGCATAAAATTAAATTTATAGGGTTCGCAGAGGAAATTCTAAACCAATTTTGGGTTAAAAGCTATTCTATATGTTAACAGAATTTGTAGTTCAAAGCTGCTTGAATTTTTAAATAATAATTCCGGCTCGTTTTCGCCATGAAGCCTTATTACCGACACTGAAGACACCATATTATTGTTTTCCGCGGTTTTTACCAAGTTTTGAGTATGTTATAGAGCACAATAGTTAAAATACAAGCATGTTTTCTTTTCCAAATACGCTAGTAAATTATATTTACAGCCAGCGTTTCTAATCCTAAATTTATAGTATTTATACAAGGAAAGGGATTACAGGCATCAGTGGTATTAAGTGCACCAAGGAGCTAACGAATGATAAATTAGAACATTCGAGGACTACAGCCAAGGTGAATGTTACACAACCTCTACAAGCTCAGATTCGAGATTGGGCTCTAACTCATGTCATTAGAAGTCCACAACTTTAGAAATTAAACCAACGGGAGTCGATCAATATTAATTAACGTTATAGGACCTGGCAATTCTAGTTGTCTGCCGTTAATTATTTTCCGATGTCGACGCAATTACACACGTAAGGTTATAGGCAATGGGCGGATATTGTTGACCAGTTTGCTCTGTTAGCTTTTACTCTAAATTTGATACGTTTTACTCACAGGTTGAACAGAAAGTGCTAATGTAAAATATTTAAAATCATTCTAATATTACATGAACACTTGGATTGGGTCAAATTTTTTTCATTCTTCACAGGAAAATGTCTTCTCTATTTGATTTTCAAAGCGACAATTGGTCTAAAATTAATTATGATCTGATCATTTGCATAATGGGGAGTATGTAGTAATAAATGATTTAGAATTTATAGTAATAAATTATGTTAAACATTTAATTAGACAAAGGCGCCCTTTTCAAGGTAATAGCTAAATCTCTTCTTTACAAAAATCAGTTTGCCTGATTCATAAGAGACAATTGATTAGAAATTGAAACGATCTGATTACTTCCACGAGGCAAAGTATTATAGGTACATCAAAGGGTTTAAAATAATTTTAAACATAAAGTAGACAAAGATACTTTCTTTCAAGATGAAAGCTAAATCTCTTCTTCACAACTATAAGTTCCTCCGATTCATAAGAGACAATTGATTAGAAATTGAAACGATCTGATTACTTCCGCGAGGCAAAGTATTATATACGAAACGGTTCAAAATAATTTTAAACAAACTAGACAAAGGTACCCTTTTTTCAGGATAAAAGCTAAATCTCTTCTTCACAACTATAAGTTCTCCCGATTCATAAGAGACAATTGATTAGAAATTGAAACGATCTGATTACTTCCGCGAGACAAAGTATTATATAAGAAACGGTTCAAAATAATTTTAAACATAAACTAGACAAAGGTACCCTTTTTTCAGGATAAAAGCTAAGTCTCTTCTTCACAACTATAAGTTCTTCAAATTCAGAAGCAAAAACTGATCAAAAGTTGGTAAGATCTGATCACTTCCACAAAGCAAATATTATGTTAATATATGGCTAAAAATTATTCCAACTAAATCTCTTCTTCACAACCATAAGATCTTCAAATTCAATAGTAAAAATAGATCAGGAGTTCATATAATCCAATCACCTGTACAGTGCCAAATATTAATTAAATAAACGGTTTCCAATTATTGGCAACGTTGAAAATAGATCAGGTTAGCATTTCTTTCCCAACGCAAAGCAGAATGTCCTCTTAAGGACCGTCAGTTTTTCACATTCAAAAGCGTAAATCTATGAGAAATTAATACAATTTGATCATTTACACAATATAAATAAATAGTCTGTTTACAATCAATTATTCTAAACATTTAAAATAGATTTGGACGTTTTTCTCTCTCTAGAAAGTTGAATCTCTTCTTCACGACCATAAGTTCTCCAAACTCGAAAGCTTGCATACCTTTAGCGGTAGCGCTCTAGAAAAGGTAACATTCTTAAATGGCTAGAAATCGTAAAAATTCTAAATACGGGAATCCTCCAAGACAATGCTTACAGAAACCGACAAGCGTATTAGGAGATGCCGAAGCAAAACAAGGTACATTACGTCGCACTTCGTTTGGAAGCTCAAAGTTTCGCTTAAGAAGACTTTACCCAGACATGGATCGAGCCGTGATCTTGCAAGGAAAAATAAGGACATTAAATCACCCGGAGAAGGTTTTTCCCTTTATTTATTTGATTGGAGAATTTGCATCCTCGAAGCCGTTTCGGAAAAACCTCCAAGTCTACGTACTTCCAATATCCCAGAGGACGATCAGAAAAAACCGCTAATAAAAATGCGTCGCGGCCGATCTCGGGAATGAATGGATGCTGTGACCGCTCGCGTATAACGCAACATAGCCTAGCCATTGTAAATTCAACAACTGGAAGGTTTAATTCAAGTCCTTAAAAGGAAACGACGCAACGACTGAAGAAACAAAGTCGTACTTAACATCGCTAACAATCCGAACGGTAACGGTACCGTCTAAAGCGATGCACATATTAAGTAGATATCAATCCGAGAGTCCCATTCAAGTCCTTCGAAAGGGAAAAAAGCTCCTGGCGGAGCGAACTGGTTATGTTATGAGCTTCTATAACTGTTAACTGGATACAGTTGAAGGATCGCTGGCTGGAGATGGCGACGCCGAAGAGGCAGTCGTGGGAACTAACTGCGGATTCGCCCGATATGGGTCGTCTCGCTACCCTATTTGGTTCTGCTCGACTGGGAACGACACGAATTCATGTTTCCTTTTAAAAGAATCCAACTTACTTTTCTCAGACGGCCCTACACGGACTAATCAAGTAAGGCATTTCAAATTATATATAAGAAAAAAGCTGCAACTTCCAAAAGGGTACTAATAAGGGTACAATAACAATTTAACTTTCCATGACTAGAGCGGTTTCTTATTTAAAGCAAACTGTTATACGATGTGAGAAATAATAAAACTTTTTAAGGTGCACCATATGGTCCTACCCTAGGACCACTGATGGTTCTTGACGGGGGGTATTTCGGTATTTAATAAAAAAGAAGTCCTATAAGCGTAGTCTCTTCCAAAAGAAAAAATAATGATACAAGCTTCGAAACTACCTATTAATGTAACAACTATTTAAGCACATTAGAAATTTAAAATTAGAGTAATGCTTGCTCATACAAGAGTTCGTAGTAATTACAGCGTTAACCTGTAATAATAATACTAATAACACGTCTAATTGCGGTTAAATGATAGAAACCAAATTCTGCGTGCGTAGAGAAAGTTTACTGTAAGCACTATCGGTGGTTGTTTCTCGATACATGCTATGTTAACATTATACATTACACACAGGGCGTTTTCGAAACGTCTGAATGTTTAATGGTAGATCTGAGTAAATAAAGGGCAATAGTGGTGTTTCACAATCATAGATATAACTGCAAAATTGATTCTTAATCCCTTAAAAATAGCTGAACAACTCCCAAATATTTCACAAAAACACAAGTTGAGAGAGAATGTAAATTTCTTATCAACTATAAGATTGACATTACTTTACCCTGTAGTATTAAGCGGTGATATTTTTTACACACTGTATTATTTAAGTGGGTTAAATGGGTCATCCATAATACTAGTCGATACAGAAAAACAAATTGTACCAACCGCCCAGGAAAACTGTTCTATTAGTACAGGGGTTAAACATTTTTTTAATGAAACAATTCACCAGAGACAAGATACTCTTTCCCAGGAATTCTCTACTAAATAACGGTGATTATAGAGTCCTCATGTACGTTAATACGAAACATCCTGGTTTTCGCTACTTCCTTGTTGAACATTCCGCCGTTTGCAGCTTTTCAGAATAAGAAGTAAAAATGAGCAACGCTATAGCAAGATAATGACGAAACCTGCTGCTGCATATCTGTCATGTTTATCTGTACATTATGTTGTTACGATGATGCTTATGATTTATGGGATAGTATCTGGACAGCTGTTTCAGGAAACATTAAATTATCAGCGAAACCTGCAGAATGTATCCCACACGTATTTCAAATTACGGTTTCTTCGACATTCCTCAATTTTAACATGTTTTGCTTTTCGCCCACATTGGCGATTGCTGCTCAATAATGAGCCATCGTTTGAATTAATGCCTGGGAACATAACATTTTGCACGTAATTATAATATATTATCCAGGTACGATATGTCTATTGAATCCCATTCCTCGCTCGGAGTTTATCGACGAAAATTATATTTTCTTATATAAACTAGAATACTCATGTATAATTTTTCATCAAAAATGATGAAGCATGGACTGATACCGAAAATTAATCGTTTCCAATATGCAAATATACCTTGTAAAGTTACTTAATTTTGGAAATTTGGTAAGAATATATACACTATTCACGATTGATTTGCCATCCAGCAGGCTGTGTTTTTTTTTCTTAAGTTGCCTTTCTTAAATATTATTTGATTGATTTCTAGCAATGTCAAAATGAAATTGCCGTGTTGCCAGCTCTAGAGTCCCCTACTTTTCTAAAATAATCTAGTAAGTCGAAATTCAGGTCAAAATTACTAAGAAAAAACTTTGGGAGTTAATTAAACCTTTTACAGCAGACGGAAATAAAAGATACGTAACTGACGAAATTTTGAAAAAGCGCAACTGTGAGCATTGTGGAAAACTTATTCCGGAAGACTGGACAAAACATATGGGAAATTTATCGTTTGAAAATATTCCTCCTTTCATTATTTCAATTGGGGAATCTGATTCAGAATCGGAGGGTGCCGATGATTCAGATACTTCTAGTGATAGTATGAAGGTGGAATAGGGTAGGGGATATTCTTTTGGCATCTAAATTGTGAATGAGTGTTTTACAGTTTTTATCTCGCCCGAGAAAAACACTGGCATCAGTGATCAGTGGAATACGAACTTGGGCATCTTAGCACCAGAGGCAAACAGTCAACCACTGGACTACCACAATATCAATTTGAAACATGAGCGGCATAGTTGTCAATTCTTCTCAATTTGCTGCAAGACCTAAATATAGGACAAAAAAAATGGCGTGGAATATGCTCTGTATACATACGATTTGAGTTCAGAATTCTCGTGAAAAAAGAACAGCAATATGTATTTGGTATGTGTTACGACAACATTTAAATTATAGTTATTATTTTATTTATAATGAAATCATTATTATATCTAAGTATTATAAACCAATATTGAGCAGCAATAGGCGGACGTTAAATGAACAAACAAGCTCC
>JABXWE010018699.1:0-41165 GCA_014611495.1 Limonius californicus
TCTTGTATCATAAACCCGGGATGCACTTGTTATTTGCGGTAAATCCCTGATTCATGCACGGATAAAGATCTCGCGCGGAAATGCATTTTAGCACGGAGACACGACTCGCTCCGCCTACTACCATTATTTATTTTTGAAAAATTGTTCCGGTCAAACAAATGGAAACAATCTATTGTAAAGCTTAGCAGCGGCAATTTCCATTGAGTGGAAGAACCGCATGTGTACGTTGGAATTTACAGTCTCCTTAGCAATTGTTTTAGTACAATTGGCCGAAATTTAAAGTTCACCATTGGCTTCTCGGAAACGGCAAAAGATACAATTTCGGACAAAGATAAACATGTATTAATATTAAAAGTGTATCCAACCTCAAAATTTAAATTAAACAGGTGGAAATTCGAAACATGAACGTTACAAAATGCCGCAAAGATGCGAATAACAAATGTGGAAATAACTGAAAGTAAATTGAGGTTAGGATACCTAAATATTTTAACAGTGTCGAGAATGGGAAGTGCGTGATCGCTTGGAGAGTAAACAGAACATCACTTATTTTACGTACAGTAGCCCTCGGGTTTCAAACTTACACTTGAGATAAATCATGCTTTTTCTCCTTTGATTACAGGGTGTTGACAAAAACGCCTCGTAGCGTTGTTCAGCAGTGCATACTGAACAAAAAACAGCTAAATTATTAATTTTACGCGTTTCTTCACACGAGTTTCTTGAACTTTGAAATTCGAACGCTGCATATCTTTAACTGTAAAGCCAAACCAATAGATATTATCGATGAAAGTAGTTCTTGATCAATAAACATAAAGATATTAACAATAAGAATGACTTCTGTACAAGCTCAAATTGCAAATGATTGATCGTAAAATTTTGTTGAAAACGCGAGAATTAAATATGGCATCAAGGCAAAGCTAAGCAAGACTGATAGTAATTTCTATTTAATTTGATACTGCTGTGCCAAATTTACCAGTTGTCAAACACATTTTTCTATTCATTTTTGTAAATTCAGTTTCATTTGCTTTAATGGAACACACATTTGCTGAGTACACTAGCATGATTTGGATTATTGATGCTAATTGGAATGCTGCGGCAGGGTTATATGCTGAATGCTATCCAAATAGAAGACATCCAAACTACACAGTTACTAAACGAACTGCCCAACGACTGTGAGAATATTACACGACAACGATCTATGCATATCCCTTTCGACAAACAACAGTGTTTAAACATTTACTACCACAGGACTATAATGCACGGGTTAGGTACTGTGAATGGCTATTAAATCAATACCAGGAAAATCCGAATTTTTTAGGCAATATTTTATGGACAGATGAAGCGACATTTACGCAGATTGGGGTCTACAATACTCATAATAATCATGTGTGGGTAGATGATAACCCTCATGCAACCCATGTTCGGAGTCATCAATATCGATACGGTGTTAACGTTTGGGCAGGTGTGGTAAATAATTATTTAATTATTTCTATTATTCCGCCACATCAGACTTCAGATTTACAAATACTAATAGAAAATGTTCCACTGACAATTATCCAGCCCGATATGGAATCATGGTTCGGGAATGGATTCCAAATAATTTTCCAGATCGGTGGATTGGTTATGGGGGTGCTATAGCTTAGCCGCCAAAGTCATCTGATCTAACGTTCTTATATTTTTATTTATGGGGTTATATGAAGGATATAGTATATTTCACACCATTAAACAATGTGGACGATTTAACAAATCGTATCAACCAAGCGGCTGCAACTTTAAACATATGCTCCAACGAGTACAAAGTTCAATTGCATTGAGATGTGCAGAATGTTGTCATAATGTTGGTCACTTCCAACAGTTCCATTAATTTACAGAAAATTTTAAATTCTGATTTGTTCCTGTACGTTATTTTTATTCTTTTTGTTCATAAGTAATTTATGTTGAGGTACTGAAAAGGATTGATAACTACTTTATGTATTAGGCCTATTGGAGATACTACATAATACAAATGCGCCGGTATTTCTACATCATGGTGGTGTGGAAATCAGTCGTTTAATAGTTGTTTTGTGTCGTCCAAAGCGTCGATTGGCTTAAATAATAATAATTATTATGTAATAAATTTTTTTTAATAGTTAATAGCCAAGCTTCCACTTATTTCTGTTCTTCGTGTGAAGAAACTAGCCGGCGAAAAATAAATATTGAAGCTGTTTTATATTTAGTATGCACTGCTGAAAAGTGCTACGAGGCGTTTTATTGCAAGTTATGGGACTCGCTTTATAACGTTGTAGATATAGATAAAACAATCCCTTTCGCATATAATACAATTCACATCTTAATTTTTGGTAAAAATGGGTTGTCTATAATGAGATAGTTTTTATTTGTTTTTCAGGTAGAAATAGTAGAGGCATATTATGCAGTATTCGTTACGCCACTGTCTCTAAGGTGTAATGACATTCCAACTAATCCTACTTTGGTTTTGTTCAGTTTTACTGTAGATTTATCGAACAGTTTGCGTAATTTTAATCCTCGGATCAATTTAAGCTTCTTTATTCCACTAGTACGTGTCATAAATTTGTTTTGTTTGAGGTTTTGCGATAAACATAAATTCATTAATAATATTGATGTCAATTATGTGAATGATATATCATCGTGGAGCCCTATTCATAGTCTCCTTTAAATTTAAAAATTCAGATTTCTGTTAGTACCACTTTTAAATGTAAAGTTGGTACTTTCACCTCTGTTTTTGTCACCTTTAAGATTATTTCATTCGGGTTCTAGCAGTTTACTGTGTTGTAATTTTCTTTAATTGATTATGACTTTAGTGCTGATGCATATCTTATTAACATAAATTCCACAGGTCTACTAATTTCAAGTTTAGGAACGTTGTTTTATTTCTGATACCTATTCGTATTTAAATCCACCATTCTGAATTCAATGGTGCGCTTAGTTTTTTCGCAAAATAAGAAAATATGCTTGTTCATGAAAATATAACATTTTTTTGGTAAAATAGTATAATACATAATAATAATAATACATAATATTGTTAATTTTTTTAAATGAAAATTTACCAAATTAATAAGGTTAAGTTTTCTGGAATGTAATCTCTCTCCTTTATTTTGAAAACTCCAATTCCTTCATACCCTGGTGAAATCGTTCTCCTTGTTCTTCACTAACATCTTCGAGATTTTCAGGGAAGTAGTCTAGGTGAGAATGATGAAAATGGAGTTTAATGCTCATATTGCAACCCAATCTATGGAACTTATTCAGTATATTTTGGACAATGTTTATAAAGTCTGGGTGCTTGTTGTTTCCAAGAAAATGTTCTACACCATCTTTGAATGCACACCAGGCTTGACATTCAACATCTGTCATCGTCGGTTCAAAACTTTTATCAGATTTTAAGGCTCTAATTTGAGGTCAAATGAAAATACTTTCTTTCAACTTCGTTTCGGAGAGTGAAAGAAATTTGGAGCAAATAAATGTATTTGAAACATTCTCCTTTCTTGTTTAAAGATTTTACAAACTGCTTCATCATCCCCAACTTGACATGGGGAGGAGGTAGCAATACTTTCTATGGATCAACCAAGCGTTCACGCAGTACATTCTTAATTCCAGGTAGAAGTCTTTCTCGGGTGGCCAATTTCTTCTGCGTGTAATATTGATCACGCGCTCAGCTGTCCCACTCACACAATAAACAAGGGTATTTTGTGAATCCAGACTGCCGGCCCAATAGCATGGAAATGATTTTAAAATCACCACAAAGTTGCCAACCATATTCGTGATTATTATTTTATTTAACAGCAATTGAAGATTCTCATAAGTCTCTTTCAAGTGAACACAGTGAGTAATGGGTACCGAGGCATATTTATTACTATTGTGTAAAAGAACTGCTTTCAAACTTCGTTTCGATGAACCAATGAATAGCCTCCAAGATTCAGAGTCATATTTTGCAGCTCTCAACGTCAATATTAAATCAGGAATGTTAATGCAGTACACCAGCGATCCTTCGTGACCCTTTGATCGCCACAGGTTTGAATCTAAATTAGCTGAGCTAAATTCATAAATATAACACCCGATAGGTTCTATACATTTATTAAAGAAAATACCAACTACAAACATTGCAAATAATCTACCTCCGGTATTTATCTGTTCATGGAAACTGGAGGAAACCTTAGCCGGTGTAGTACGTTGATCTCAAGTAAGAAATTCCAGTTAAATATAGAGATCACTGTCCAGTTAAAACAATATAAAAAAGAAGAAAACATAGGCAAAGGTACAGGGTGGTTTCCTTAAGGTACACTTGAGTTGTCTCAAACCACGACCACCAGGGGATGGTCGATAAGCAGCCAACATACCTCAAAGCGCTAGACAAGGTAAATGGTTACGGAAACCTGCAGCTGCAACCGAGATATCTCAAATACAAGCAGCAGCGGAACCCCTTAAGCAGTTAAGATACCTCAACGCACTGGGCAAAGTAAAGAGTTAAGATAGCTTGCAGCTGCCTCCTGCAGCAGAGATGCCTCAAAGCAGCAGCGGAAGCCCGTAAGCAGCTAAGATACCTCAACGCACTGGGCAAAGTAAAGGGTTAAGATAACCTGCAACTGCCCCCTGCAGCAGAGATGCCTCAAAGCAGCAGCGGAAGCCCGTAAGCGGCGTAAGCAGTTAAGATACCTCAACGCACTGGGCAAAGTAAAGGGTTAGGATAACCTGCAGCTGCCTCCTGCAGCAGATATGCCTCAAAGTAGCAGCGGAAGCCCCTAAGCAGCTAAGATACCTCAACGCACTGGGCAAAGTAAAGGGTTAAGATAACCTGCAATTGCCTCCTGCAGCAGAGATGCCTCAAAGCAGCAGCGGAAGCCCGTAAGCAGCTAAAATACCTCAACGCACTGGGCAAAGTAAAGGGTTAAGATAACCTGCAACTGCCTCCTGCAGAGATGCCTCAAAGCAGCAGCGGAAGCCCGTAAGCAGCTAAGTTACCCCAACGCGCTGGACAAAGTAAAGGGTTAAGATGACCTGCAGTTGCTGCAAGTAGCCGAGATATCTCAAAGCACTGGGCAAGGTAAAGGGTTAAGGACACCTGTAGCTGCAGTCTGCAGTGGAAATACTTGAAAGCAACAGCGGAGGCTCGTAAGCAGCCAAGATACCTCAAAGAACTAGGCAAGGTAAAGGGTTAAGGAGACCTGCAGCTGCAGTCTGCAGCGGAAATACTTGAAAGCGCTAGCGGCAACGGAGGCTCGTAAGCAGCGGAGCTACGTGAAAGTACTGGGAAAGGTAAAGGGTCAATGAAACTTGCAGCTGCAGTCTGCAGCAGAAATACTTGAAAGTGCAAGAGGTAGCGGATGCTCGTAAGCAGCTAAGATACCTCAAAGCACTGGGCAAGGTAAAAGGTTAAGGAGATCTGCAGTTGCAGTTTGCAGCCGAAATACTTGAAAGAGCAAGCGGCAGTGGCGGCTCGTAAACAGCCAAGATACCGCAAAGCACAGAGCAAGGTAGTCTAAAGCATTAAGGAGACCTGCAGCTGCACTCTGTAGCCGAAATACTTGAAAGCGCAAGCGGCAGCGGAAGCCTATAAGCAGCCAAGATACCCGTATTTTTATAAAAATCATAGTTTTCATCGTTTAAATAAGAGCTGATAATAAATTCAAACGTAGTTTTACAGGATTCTAAGTAAATTAATATACTGCAATTCACGAGAATTGCGAACGAAAACAGTCCATGTGTGATATTGTGGTTTAAATACGTGGGCTTGACAACAGTGCAAGGTAACAATAGACAAATGCTATTAGTGATAGAAATTTATCACAAAGAATGGCTATGGTGTTGTATGTAGTTTATTCTCTGATCTCTATGTTACAGTTTTTTATTATATACATATCTAAACTATTATACATACATATATTAAACATATTGCACGGCTATGAAGAATTATAAATAAAATGTTTACCCCGATGAAGTTTGGCTACTCTACCGATTGTCCATTATATGATTGGTTTCAAAGTCCCGAATTGGTCCCAATCAATCACATCTGTTAACACCTACTTTATTATAATTCATTTAAATTTTATATATAAATCTATCAATATCGGCGAACGTTTCAGTAATAGCAAGCGTTAAACTGCAGTACACCAGTAAACATTAAACAGCTACAGTAATTCTAAAATCTATAAATTGTGAGCGCTATTAGCAAGATATAAACTCCATGAATACACCACAATCAGAGTTTAATCTGGATTAAAGGATTAATGTCGCAATTGGTACCAACGGGCGGAATTTCGGGGAAATTCCCTAATCAGTAGTCTAATCAAAACGACAGAGAGTTAATTGAAAAATTTTAAACTAAGTAAATGTTGGGACATCCACATAGTGTTAAGGATACAACGCAAAAGTTTTAGATGCGTTACAGGTACTTCGTAACTAAAAATACCACCAGTTCATTAGAAAATCCTATTAATGCACATCATGGAGTAGTCTGCGTTGTACTGTGGCAAGATGCATATTAGTTATTAAAAAGGGGTGCTTTAGCTGCTAAGGAATCACAATCTGTTAGTGAAATAATGCTAATTTTGACCCTTTTTAATTAATATAATTGGTGCCTGATAAGATACAGGGACCTACCAGGAAAATTAATTTTAATCATTTAGTGCGTGTGGTTTAGCTGATAACGAATCACAATCTGTTGGTGGAGAAATTTTAAATCTCAGTCTTCATAACCAATGAAATTGGTGTCTGATAAGATATAGGGGCATATCAGGAAGATCATGTACTGGATGTGGTTTAACTGATAGCGAATCATAATCTGCTAATAAAATAATATTTATTTTTACCCTTCACAATTAATGAAATTGGTGGCTGATAGGATACAGGAACCTATCAAGAAGTTTGATTCGTCTTAATCACTTAGTGGTTTAACTATTAATGAATCGCAGTTTTTTTCTGGAAAAATTCTAAACCTGACTATTCACAATTAATGAAATTGGTTTCTGATAATATACAGGTGCTTATCAGAACGTTTTAATGATTTAAATCTGCAAGGGTTTACCTGTTAATAAGTCTAAATATAATTACGAAAACTGATTGTGTGACGATTTACAGGGACACATCAGGAAAATTTATTTATTTTACATCAATAAGTGTCCCGGCCAAAAACGTAACCGCATTGACGTTGTTCTTTTCCCAGCAATTTTTATCTTTGACCTTATCCGACCTTCTAAACAGGAATACGGTCGAACATAGTAACCCATACGAAATGATAAATTATGACGACCCTTTTGGTTATTCGGTCGCTGATTTTATTGCGGTCACCTCGGATGGAGTCGTAAAGGCAAAATCGAGGGGGCATTTGCAAGGCTGTCTTGGCGAGGAACAAGAAGCCGGATCAAATGGGAAAAGGCGTCACGCGTCCCAAAGTGACCTACTTAATGGGGGACGCCGAATTCCGCACCCGTACCTTGGGGCACTAACTTGTATAAGCAATAAGGCAGGCCGAATTTCCCTTCAATGCGAAGTCGGTCAGCGGTTTGGTCATTCACGATAAGTACAAATCCCTTTAATGCGTTCCGCCAGTGCCACCAAACTGTTGGCGCTACTGCGATAAATTGGGAACTATTTGTGCTTAGAAACAACATTTTTAACTATAATTATCTACAATCCAGTAATTAAAATTTGAAAGTCAACCCGGTTAACATCCTGTCTGCCTCTTCATGGTAATGGGTCGTTCCATTAATTTCTTCTTAGCATGGAAATTAGTACACAGCTGTAAGTATAGGTAAATACTGTTCTTTGTCGTTGTGTAATTTATCAAGTAATAATCTTATTTATTTAAAATTTTAAATGATGTATTAAACACACCATTACGGCGGATCGAATGAGGTAAAAAATATTTGCGAGTAGCGCATGCAAACTTTCAGGAAAAATCGGGTTTACACCATGTCCTTCAGTAATAATTAAAACAGGAGCTTGCAGACTTATTGCATACAAGTGAAACTGTGGACTATCCAAAAGACTATTTTAACTAAGAAATTATAAATATGATTTACAAGGGAAATACTAGAAACAAGAATGTCACGAAAGTACTTTCATATTTGCGGTTATGTTCTAGCTGCATAGACAATTTTCAATACTTGTTTCACTTGATTAGGAGTATTTACGCTATACTTTATTTTCTACATTAATTCTCTTCCTCTGTTTTATCAGTGTCCTTTAAATTATTAGTATCTTGTATTGCATTTTATACAGGGTGTCAATAACTGTGCACCAGATATTCACTGAAAACCTGTGTTGATAATTTGATACTGCGATTTCTCCAAATCCCAAGAGTGGCTGTTCTTTCTGTTCGTTAATCCATTCCTTGTAAATGTTGCCTCATCTGTGACTAAAATACTATTACTTAGGTTTCGATTCTGAATAATCCAGCGGCATAATTCCATACGACTAGCGAAATCTGTAGGTAAGAGGGCTTCAACAGGCTAGATATAAAGTATGACGTGTTAAATGTTCTCCAAACTCACATTCGTGGTACATTAACTTGTGCAGAAACACGACGAACAGAAGTGCAGGGATTATTATCAATTTCTCGCAGTATGTTTTCCTCATTGTCTAGTGCTTGCTGTATTGGACGCTCAGTCGACGGTTTCAGGAAAGTTCCGTGTTCACGTAGGTGGGTGATCATTCGTTGAAAAACCTATCGGTCTGGTAGTCACCGATTTGGAAATCTCAACCCATATTCTCGAGCAGCTGCTACTGAGTTTCCATCACAAAAAACTGTAGATGTAATGGATATCGGCGTACTCTCGCGTTGTAAAAGTCAACATTATCAACACCATTAATAAGCGCAAGCAGAGAAATCAACTTTAAGGTGCTTTACTGTTTGACATACAAGTAAATAATATCATTTCCATAGTAACGTAGACAGTTTGTATCAAATTTCACTTTTGTTTCAGCTGCTTCAGTATTTAAATAAAACAGGACATAACTTCTTTAATAGTCGTTTTAGAGAAAATGGCCACTTTTTAGTTTCGACTTCTTTTCACTTCTCCTATACGTAGTGATTTCACGTCATGGGACACCCTGTATAGTTTATTTTGCACATTTCTCTTAAACTTCGTTTTATTTGTTTCTTCTCTCTGCACGACTTCTTGTTGTTTTTCGGCTTATTTCCAATTTTTTTTGTCGATTTAACTCAATCTCTCTTTTGTGTTTTTTCTTCTTGATTTTGTTTCTTCCTTTCTTTTCTTACTCCTTATCTTCGACTCCTCAATTCCTTTTTTCAACTCCATCTAATCCTTCTAGTTTGCTTCATTTTTAACGTTTGCTTCTTATTTCTGCCTCCATTCCGTCTCCCTAATTTTCTGTATCGCTCCGCCTTTCCGCTGCTATTATTTCTTGTTTGTTCACTAACTTTTTTTTCTATTATTCAATTTCCTTTGCCTCTGTTAGAACCTCTTCTTTGCTCTTCCTATTTTCTCCTATCTTTCGCATTTCCTTCCCCTTCAGTCTATAAGTCTCTCTCTTCTTGCCTTGCTTTTTCTTTCTTTTAGCCAGACTTCCCATTTCTTTTTTATTTCTTATCTTTAATTTGCCGTATGCTACAAATTAATCGACAACGAAGTGTGCAGACATTGGAGTTAGTCAACTACAGCGTTGCAGATTCAAACCCCTATCGCTGCATGTTGCAGATTGTATGTGAATGTCAGAGACAAACTTTCCAGTTTTCGACGAACATCCGTATTTTATTTCAAAACAAGGCAACAGGCGCGTTCCCCACGTAAATCTGAAGCCATCAAGCCTGAAAGTTAAACATGAAAATGCTTCAAGTTTTTCATAAAAGTGTAATAAAACTTTTCCGCGTAATGTTCTCTTTGCTATAATAGAATATTTTATTTTTCGCAGTTTTGCTGTTTACGTATTCAGCAGCGTGTCTGAAGTTTGCATATCTCAGTTATACATCTTAATAGAAATTTTGTTCGAACGTGCTTAGAGATTTCTACTCTAGTTTTTTGTCTTAAAACTTGTTAGTAGCGAAACTTCGCAATCATACCGTGGTAATTAGTTGTCAGTGAAACGGGGCGTTTTAATTTTGCGACTACGAAGTTTTGATTAAATAACAAGTGCAAGGGCGTACGGTCAGATCGCTGATGGACTTCCTCATGCTTTAAACCTCTGGTTTAGGGCCATATTGATTAACTTGTAGGTGCCAATGTTTACGTTTCAAATTCAGTTTAGTGTAATTATGGTGTTTCTATAACCATTAATAAAAAAATAGAAAAGTCGTACTGTAAAGTGTTACGAGCCAAACGAGTTTTTTCGTGGACCCGCAACAGGGTAGGTGGAAAAGGCCTACAGCTTAGCTCAGAGGAGTATGGGTGGTTCACGAGAAACGCGTAAGGGAAGGAAATCGAACGTAGTTGTGTACAGAGTAGGTCAAAATTAGCTTGCGTCACCTTCCAAATCGCAGTTAATTGCAGATTCTCGTGGAAGGCCGAGAAGCCAGCAGTTTGCGGGAATCGGACTCACCTTTATTGTGCCTCCTCCTATATATAAAGCTTGCAAAGTTTATGCACAAGGATAAAAAATACACAAAAATAGAAGATATGGTAACTATTTGAAATAGGTGACACAATACAAAAACAAAGACTACATCGACAACAATAATATTTATAGTTTAATACAAGACTTTGTCCGGAAAAAGCAGACGTTCTTCGGGGAATTTCGAGACAAAATATTTGCTGCACAACTTTCGTAGTTTGTCGCACCAACGGCACATGTAGAGGAACAAGAAATGGGCTCAATAATAATCCGCCAAAGGCGATCGGCAAATTCGAAATGAATAGCCTTCCAAGGGTTAAATTCAGCGCGTTTCTTAAATCCGACACTTGTCGATGGTTCTGTTCACCCCACGGTGAAAACAACGATACGAAAAGTCACGCGATGGACACTCATCGAAAACCTAAGCCGCCTCTGCAGTACTTGATTACGGCGCTTATTGCAAGCAACCGGGCCGAAGAAGATGTTAAATTCGACTGAAGAGAAAAACCAACGAAAGTATCCAGCAGCTGAAATATTTCATTATATTGCGAAATATGGTGCTATAATTCTAGAACAATTTAACACGCAAGACTCCCTTCAAGGGCAGGTCAAGCGCGTAGACAAAATATTAATCGGCATCTCTCAATGATAATACCAGAAGGTTCACAACACTGTATTCGGGAAATACTAATATAGTAATCGGCTACAGAGCGGCAATTAAAATGTGACTTTAATTCAGATGAAGTGGCAAAATCAAATGAACATAACAAAAGTTACGATTTGAAGGTTGGAACTAACATGGATTTATTTCATGCCTGATATTAAGAAACTTTAGAGAAATACTATACGGAAAATATTAATACATTATAAAAACACACAAGCGACACAGTATTAATACACTGGACCAATTTCGAGCCCTATCATTGAGATAGAACCGAGAAGATTGATATAAAGTGTAGCAATTGAGTTGACTCAAAATTAATGGAGTATTTACAAAGTGTATATTGCATAGCGAGAACAAGAGATAGAACGGACCAACCTCACTAACTCATACTTCAACTTTATATTTTTATTACGACATAGATCGAGAAGTGGCAATTTATAAATACTAACTGATGTACTTATAGCCTATCTATAATCCACATTCATTAAGAAATTTCCAAAATCATATTCCAAGGTTATGGCTATGACTTCAATATTAAAACTAACAAGTTTACGCCATTATTGTACTCAAGCGAAATACTAATTCAAAAAATAAGCCTTATGTTAATACGTTATAATGATGTTGAAATCATATAATTGAGACGGATTCAAGATGATCGATTGGAGGTCGTAACAAGACGCATTCCCGCAGCATTAAAGACTTCTTCATATTTCAAAATTTAATTTATTATTATGAAGTAGAGTAATTTATCAAGGTCACGATTGCTACGAGGTAGCGACAAATGGAAATCTTGAAAGTGCCCTAAAAATGTATCGAACGAAACTTTATGGCAAAATGGCAACTGCACTAGAATACTGCACAGGGAGGAGCAACGCTCTGTTATTCGTTTCTTGCACCGTGTAGGGGTGCAACTCATTTATATCCATCGTAGAAAGAAGCTACACTATGGAAATTCATGTTTGTCACTCCAACAAGTCTATCAATGGAATAATGTGACCTCTGAATCAATTGCGGCCGTTGAAGCCTTGGTGATAAAAAATCGTCGGGTTATACTTAATGAAATCGCCATGGTTCTGTACATCACATTATGCATGACATTGAAGCATGAAGCATGAAGCAATTGACTGCAGAACTGAAACAACAACGTGTTGATGCCTGTGAAAAACTTTTGCGATGATATAAAGCAGAAAGAGATACCTTTCTGGCAAGGATGGTGACTGGGGATGAGTTCTGGGTGCACTATCATCAATCCGAAACCAAGAGAGCAAGCAAAAGATTACTTTACACTTGTTCGCTAAAACCCAAAAAACCTCAAGCCTGCCCTCAGATTTCTGAGTTCTGGCATTGTTTTGCAGCACGACAACGCGCGGCCTCAAACTGGACGTTCAACGGTGGCAAATATCCAAAAATTGAAGTTTGAGTTTCTACCACATCCTCTTTATTCCCTTGATCTTACCATTAATTTGGTCCACGTAAAGAGGCATTAGGTGGGAAGAAATGTCAGAGCAATGATAAACTGATTCAGGCGGTGCATGAGTGGCTGTGCTCGCTACCAAAGAATTTATTTCTTGGCGTATTCAAGCGTTGCCAACACGGTAGAGGATGTGCATAGAACGTGTTGGGGGCTACGTCGAAAAATGACATACATGTTTTGGTATTGCTTTAATAAATTTTATTTTATTACGTTTTTAAGGTTTTCATTTGACTCTGCCTCGTGTATTATACTATAAGAGAAATATTCCTCCCTAAAAGATTTACAGTTAATCAATATGTGGTAGTAATATAACAAATATACGGTGGTAGTCGTTAGGTAAGACAAGATGCAGTTGTGATGGTTCTTCGGTAATACGAGGAGCAGTATTTCCGGACTGGGCATGGAAACAAAAAACTAGAACAGCAAAAAAATTTATTTTGGAATATAGTTCCCTTGCTTTTAAATATAGGTATTACACTGTTTCAATAACAATTTTAACACGGTGTAAACATTTTCAATTGATTTCTCTTCACAATGGTTTTCAATAACGACTATACTTGTGAGTTTATCATAGACTTTTAATATTTTTCCTCTAATAGTTTGTTAGAGGTTTGGAAATAAAAAATAATCACTGGGTGCCATACATGTACAATAAAGCGGGTGTTCAATTACTTCGATACCGCAATCAACAACAGCAACGAGCAACAAGTCTTGACTTATGCACTGGTGTCTTGTCGTGCCGGAGCAAGCCACTTCCACTTCCCGTCAGCTTTAAATATAGTAGAGTCTGTAAGGCGATGCAATAAATTTGCATAATACTCTCCTGTTACTGTATTACCTTTCTGGAGATAATCAATCAGAAAAATTCCCCGATAGTCCCACAAAATTGTTGCTTTTATTTTTCCCGTAGAAGAGATTACTAAACTTCTTGAGAGGGGCCCTTGACATGTCACTACGTCGACGCTTGTCTCGGTTCAGAATCATAATGATAGAATCAGGTTTCATATCCAGTGCTAAGTTAGTTGATAATTAAAAATTTGGTTCGTTTCCCCAACACATCAAACATTGTTCATTCGTTAGTACCTGACCACACAATTGGAAGCATTTGCGGGACCCAGATTGCACTAATCTTCGTCATGCCAAGGTACCTATCTAGAATATTGCTAATTGTCGGTTCTATGATGATGCTCCTTCTAGTAGTAAACGCTTCGTGTATTCTACATCTGAAATGATCACTTGTTTGAACAAATTTGAGGGGGATCGTAATGCGATAATTTTCGACCATGTGTAAATACTTTTGATTCCTCGGGAACAGTTTACACGGAAGGACAATCATTCCTGTACACAACTAAAATTTGGCGGAGACTCATTTTAGAGTTACCTTGTTTTGTATGGAATGTTATAACAGCTTGGGGCTCGGTTCTACTCATTTTCATAATTTAACTATGCGCGACCACTCAAACTGACAGAAAATTAATAATGCTCCAATTATTCTATAAATTGGCATGCAAGTTACCAAGGCGTATGTGTTCAAAAAACTCCCATGACATATTGTATCAAAATGTATAGCTGCCAAGTCTGAGAAAATAAAAAGACTCCTCGTATATAATATAAATGCTGACTATATTTATAAAGTTTTAATTAAGTAGGAAGAACAAGATCTAGAACTGACTAACTGTGTTGACTAGACTAGATAACATAATAAACTACTAAAAAATGAATAGGGATTTTGTAATATAAAGCATATATGTTTGTATTTGGCGGCTAATGGTCGTCTATTATTGATAATTAGAGCAAGCGGCGATGTTTTATGTTAAAAAATAAAAAATTATCGAATCCAGTTGCAATTGTTTAACGGTATTAGTGGCAAGTCGAGTTTGCGTGTTTGATTGAATAATATTTTGTCTTCTTAATATCTTTTTTGTTCATTGGTTCTTTATTCGTTTGTTACATTTGTGTTCTTAATAATAAACAACAATGCAGAGAAACCATTTAACAAACGAACAACAAAATTTAGCCGTTGGTATGCACCAAAGAGGAGACCGTCAGGTCGACATTGCTGATATGTTAGAAACCATGCACAGCGTAATTTCACATGCCCCTGTGCATTCTGCCTTGATTGTGAAGACGTTTTTGGCGACAAGAAATGTCCCAGTCTTAGAACATCCTCCCTATTCGCCGGATCTGTCTCCATCGGACTTCATGCTGTTTCCTCAGCTGAAATTGGCCCTCAAGGGAAGGCGCTTTGACGACGTGGAAGAGATTCAACGGAATGTTACCGCCGAACTAAACGCACTCCCTCGCGACAAGTTTAATTGCGCGACTTGTATCGTCGATGTCAATGGTGCGTAGAAGTCGAGGGAGATTACTTCGAAGGACGCTAGAGGTATTTTCACCTATAGCTACCTCACATACTTTGTATTTGATCAATCCCGTTATATATTTGTCCGATATATATATATATATATATATATATATATATATTGTGGTGGTTATAACTCTTTATTATTAATTACCACGTACATAATTATATAAACAACATAATGGTGGCTGGAGCACACTCTCACGTGCTCTTACCCAACCTTACCAACATAACTAATATACCATAACTAATAACTAATACTAATATACAATCTACTACAGTTCGGCCATCCTGACCATGATTGTCCTCAATCATAATAAAATACATAATTCTAACAATAATAATAATAATAACAACATCTTGGAACAACTAAAATAATCACAATGTAAACGTAATAACATAAAATATAAATAAAATATTCTAAAATAACAAAACTACTTAATCCACATTTTCATATTCTCAGGTGCACAAACACATTCGAATGGTAATTGTGTTAGCTGATGACCCTCAGGGTTCTTAATTACATACCTGTCTTTGTCTAGTACAGTTTTAACTCTTCCAAGGTCCTCGTTATTTAGTTTTTCGCACTCTATTCTGAAGACTTCTTTATCGTTTTTCAGCTCTTCAACATTACTTTGAAGATATTCAATGGCGATCTTCAATTTTTGATTTTCATTCTGTAATTTCTTCTTCTCCTTGGCACGCTTCAATACTTCATCGTCTTCTTCCTGCAGCCTGGCAATTTTGTCCTTTAGTTCAACGCTCTCGTTCCTTTTTTCGTATTCTTCAAGTTTAATCCGCAATTTTATATTATCATTTTTTAATCTGGTGCACAACTCATTCTGCTCTTTATCTTTATTACTTTCTTCTTCCAAAAAAACACTATTATTCTCACAAATGCTTCCGAGTTCTTTGTATTTTTGAACGAACTCGTGGTGAGTTTCCATTTCTTTTTGGGAAATTGCCAGTTTTGTCCGTAGTATGTCGTTTTCTTCTTGTAAACGTTTAACACTCCCTTCTAGGGGTTTCCTGGAATTTGCGGCCCTTAAAATTTGGATTTCTTTGGATTTGCTCATATTTTCGATTAAGATATCTCCATATTCCCTTTGAAGCTACTTTGAGTTCATTGTAGCTAGTTTGGAGGCTGTCTTTTAACGTCACCAGCTTGTCCGTGATTTGCTGACAATTCAAATCGAGCTGTTCCAGACTAAGAACCAGCTCTTTCTTTTCGCTTTCCAACATTTCGATTTTCTTTTGTAGATCGGGCACAAGCGACGATGGCACACCTCCGGGAGGTTCTTTAGGTGGTTCCCACGACCAACTGTTACGGGTTACGGTTTGCAACAGATAAGTAGCTGATGTCGACGTCGCTCTTGGTTGCCCCCTTGGCTGGGTATCTCGGCTTGGACAATTATACTTAAGATGGTCCATTTGCCCACATATGTAGCAGGAACCCCTTTCTCTCTTCGGTTTGATACACGAAAATTCAAAATGGTTGGTCCCATTACAGTTGAAGCATTTAGCAGGACCACTATAGCTCCTTGAACTGCCTGATGAGGGTTTGGGGAAAACTGCTGACATCACTCTCTTCTCTGGTTCGGGTTTAATAGTAAAATTAAGTGTTGCTGCTTTACTTTTCACCTTTGCATAAACTTCCAGCTTAACTTTTAGTTCCCGCAACGTTGTAGCTTCATATAGAAACATTTTTTTGTTTATATCATCCGTAATGCCTTCCACGATATAAGTGATCAGTGCTTCGGGTTCAACTGTACCCCTTGTTGCCAATTCCTTCATTATTAGAAAATATTCCTGAACCGTTTCATCTCGTCGCATCTTCCTCAGTAATAGCATTTGATGGAGCTGTGCACTGGTAACTTTTACTGAAAATTCTTCTAGAATACGAGTTTTCAAAATTCCGAAGGTGGTTATACCACGTTCACCTTGAATAAAAAGTTTCGCGAGACCCGTAAGTAATTTTTTTGCAAAAATTAATTTTTGTAGATCATTCCATCCCATGTACGCTTGGAGTATCATCTACTTCTACATCACTTTCATCATCATCAACTTGCTGTTGCGTAAAGTAATTCAAATCGGTTAAATACATCAAAACTCTTCTGATAACCGCATCTTCCTCTCCTTCATAATCGATTCCCAAAATATTACAAATTACAGTTACTTCATTTGAACTGAGTTGTTCCGTAGCCCATTTCACTTTTCGTTCAAATTCAGGTGAATTTTGTGCGAAATTAAAACCAGCAAAATGCTGAAGCAGAGCTCGCCTTTGTCTGCTGTTTCCTTCTTCAGCAAAAACAAACCTGTAAAATACGGCAATAGCTTTCACAGATGCTTTTGTTATTCTGTCAGATATCCCAGGCACGGCAGATAATGTTTCCATTTTTTGCTTTTCAGGGTACCTTTGCAAAACAAATTTTTAAAACGTCAAGACCAGGTTGAAAATATTTTCCCGATTTTAGTCTATTAGCTTTTGCGATTTCACTTAAACTCGATGGCACTCGAATCCCGCTTCTGATAACTGTGGTGGATATAACTCTTTATTATTAATTACCACGTACATAATTACATAAACAACATAATGGTGGCTGGAGCACACTCTCACGTGCTCTTACCCAACCTTACCAACATAACTAATATAACATAACTAATAACTAATACTAATATACAATCTACTACAATATATATATATATATATATATACTTCGATAAACCCTTTACTGCCCCAACATTTAGAACACCTAAATACGTATTGCGGTCATTAAGTTGCCATCTTGATTAGGAACTGAGGAACGCTGAGGAATACCTCTGAAGATACGTCTTTCACCAAGGCAACAATGGACGTTCAATGAATCATCAAATATCCTGGTAGTAGGGGGATTTTCGAAGTAATATTAGAAATATGATGGCGATCAACACTTACCTAGAAGTTAAAGAGTTATTCAAATACCATTATTTTTGTCATAATTTTAATTAAATTTGTAAAGAATCAATCAATTTATCTTTTAAAATACCTTTGCACATATAGCACGAGAAAGTAGTAAAACAAACAGAAACTCGTACACGTTGACGGGCAAATCCATTAAGGGTGTGCCACATCGGACCGACAACAACCCCGACATCAATCGCGGAACGAGATCGTTAATTTTCATTGCTAGAAATATTTAGAGCTGAAATGCGTAGTACAAGAGTTAAACACCCACTATTATTAGAAATGTCTGAAATATCATCCGCTCTCTCGCCAGGCATTTATCATTATAAGAGCTCCTTAAAAATAGAGCAAGCCCCAAGGAAGAAACCCTTTTCTTGTTTTTCGTGCCAACATTATGCTTCCCTTTATGTACGGCCGCATCTTTGAGCGGTTTCACAGAATTTGAAATATGAAGTATTTGGCTCTTCCATCGCGACCGAAACTTTATGAAATTTTTTGCCGGACGCGCTATTATTCATGTCGAGTCAGGACGTTCGGATTCGGCCCGTGGTAATTGATTCTTGCGTAAACCCGATTGAAAATGTTAATGGAACTGCAATTTTAAGGTGGATGGAAGTTGGAAAAGTAATTACAAGCTTTAAGTATGTCCCGCAACCTCCCTTCTTGTTGATTGCGAGTCGTTGCGGAAGTAAATGTACTTCAACGAGTTTGAATTTACAGCCGGGGATTTCATCGATAAAACTTTTTCCTTTTTCTGGACAAAAAATTAAAATTACCATTTACGTCGATAAAACCATTTTATCTTCTACCCAAATTTGTCTCGTATTTTATTTTTACCTTGCCTGCTCTTCTTAAATATTATACTCGTGTTTCTGGATGTCCGTAGTATATATTATATTGGGTATATATAAGACACGGAATCGATGCAATTGTCTGCAATACTTTTCGCTTATTGTTGGAGATAAAGTAAGGTTTCATTATCTGCAGTCGATTGATTAACTTATGGTCAACAAAAGCTTCTTTCGTTTTGCTGCTTTGCTTTTGAATATACAGTGTTGCCATTTCATATAATTTACATTAGCCATCCCTGTTGATTTCCATTTCTTGACACTATATTTCATTTCTATATATTTGAGTAACCATATTTGTTACATCCATCCACATGCCACATGTTGATATTTTATTGAATAATTATTTATTTTATGTGCATAGGATTTTCATTATAAGTAGATACAATGTAGTTTCCCTCGAAAATCAACAGTAATTGTTGACATTTTGCAGTATACAGTATGACTGCCTTTTCATTCTATGCGAATATTATTTTTTTTCGACTGGCTTAATACAACATAACATGTTTCTGTTTTTAAGTACTTGTTACTATTTTGTGCGATCCTTAAGTTAAGAATATTAGCGCGAGAAAAAGAGGGGAACAGTGGCAAAAATATATTTTTTAATGGAATGGTCGACAACCTTTCACGTTTCACTGCCAGGCACCAGTCTCTTCTCTACCACGTGCTTTTCTTCTGCGCTAAGATGGAAACACGGGGACCTACAATTTAACGTCGAATCCGAATGACAGAAATTCCAGAGAAGGTTCTTAATATTAAGATTTTGCGGTTGCAACAGAGCTAGGGAATTGTGTATGTTGGGTTGTATTATCCTTGGCGGACTAGATGATGTGCAGGGGTTAAAGTAATGGCATTTCATGTCTTAGAAGGAAACATAAAAAGTAAAGAAACTCGCAGTAAATTTGTAACGGGTAAACATTTAGCTTTCTTCACACAAAGGTTTAAATCAGTCGTTCCCAAAGGGGTCGGTAATGCCCACCGGTGGGCGTTGAATAGATCTAAGGGGGCTTTTTTGGTCCAAGGCATATTTAGAGGGCGTTCAGCACCAACCGCCGCCCCCCTGGGCAATACTCGCAAGAATGCGCTAAAAAGTTTAATTAATACTAAAAATCATCGAACGCATGTTACCACAAATAGTTCTAAATATCTTTTAAGCAAGATCAGTCCGTATTTTCTTTCTGACTAGTACATGAACGAGTCGCAGCATGCCCAGTGCACCACACAGAGCACCACAGTGTGTGTGTAAGTTCCGGTTCGATCAACGAAGTTTGGCTTCACAGGCAAATTCCAGTATTATATCCGGTTTTATGAGCTGCATCAAAGACGTTTTTCATTGCATTCCCATCATCATATTTAGCGTAGTCAGCAATTTAGTAACAAAGAAAAGAAACAGATTGTCAATAGTGGAACGCGGCGATTTAAGATTGCTGATGACAAATATGGCAACAAACATCGAACAATTAGTGCCATTACAGTAAGCTCAGCCGTTTCACTAATTGTATTATATTAATTGTTTTAATAATATATATTTGTTAATCAAACTTTGACCAATACACCAATATTGTTAATATCGTTTAATAAAGTAATTTTAAAAATCTGTCCTTGTTTTTCAATATATACTATAGTATACTTCACCTAAGAGGGGCGCCATCGAATTACTATTTGTAAAAGTGGGCTATGACCCAAAAAAGTTGGAAAACTATCGGTTACATTATTGATTTCAAAAACGGGACTCGGTGTGTTTTCTTTCTGAAAAGGGGGCGGTGTGTAACTTTTTTTTCGAAAAGGGGGCGGTAGGCCATAAAACGTTGGAAACCTATGGTTTATAGTGTTAAACCTTTAAAGTAAAATCTGTCTTAGGCAGGCGGTCATGTAGCATTTAATAATGACGATGATTTTTACCAGTGGCCCTTGAACATTTTAAATTTATTTATAACTATTAGGGTAGGTACTTATTTTAAAATACTACAAATTTTGAGAACTTCTGAATACCTACTACATTTAAATAAATTCAATCCAACGATCTATTGGTAAGAGTTTAGGAATAGTGGCAACACTGCTGTTAGTGCTCTCATTAGAAAAGTATAGCCCTATTTTCACTGTACTGCATAGCAAGTGTGAAACCAACTATACATGCTTTGTTAACATTTACTATAATATAACCGGGGTGAATAAACATAAGCATTAATATTTTAGTTGTATATTGACATCGTTCCTGAACGTGTTCAGAGATGTTGAAGTTTATTTGCGAAGTATTTCGAGTTATTATTGAGAGTTTTCAAAAGTCTTTGGCAGTTTTGGTTGTTACTGTTATTAATGTTCTGTTCGTTATCGTTATTAACGTTGTTTGTTGCTGTTGTCAATGTATGTTGTTTTGAAATTGAAGGGAATATCATATTCAATTTAATACAGCAAAAACTAAAGAATGACAATGATAAATTATAAAAACAATCAGTCAAATTTGGTCTTGCTGTTTTTATCGCTTTTCTATTATTTCGTATTATAATTTAGTGCAGCATATTCTCAGCGCGGAAGAAATGTTTTTATGCACGGCAGTAACGCAGGGATTCCCATCTCCTGTAGGCGAACTCGAAAGGACGCATTAGACCGCATTTCGATCTCATGCCATCTCATCGGCCTATTACAATAACATAAGATTTGTATACTCCGTGGTAATGCTGGGGAATCGAACTCAATCCCTCTCAAGTCATATATGAGGGTTTAGACGGAGAGCGAGCACTCTGCCAACTGAGTTACCACTACGCTTGACTGGAGTACACTTTGTTTTTGCAATTAAAGGCTTACTAAATTCTGAATACTAGTGTATGTTTATTCTTCTTTCATAATCAAAGACAATAGCTGCAATATTATTTAGTCCAATAAACTCTAAAGCTGGCGAGCACGATCTTCAGATATTATATTTATTGTATTCACGTAAGGGATAGTGCGTAAAACAGAATCTAATCTTGTACAGTATGTAAATAAAAATCAACATTATTAGAACGTTAACAATTGCGATCACAGATATACTTAAAAACTGATGTGTTATGTAATTCCCAATAAATATGTTATTTTTTAACAACTTTAGAGCTGACAAGATTAAATATTGTTGTTCTTGTTGTATTTTTATTTTTCAAGCAAAGTTAAAAATAAGTGTTGTTCTATACCGAATTTAGTAAGCCAAAAACACCGGATATTTCATTAAAATAAAATTTTAATTACAGCTGTTTTGGTTTTTCGCGAATTTTTCTTGATGATGTAGTTGAATATAATAAAAAGAACTATTTAGGATAATTGTTAATTATTTTGGAGTAGCACCATTTAATAGGATAGCTTAGTTTAATTAAAACTAAAGCGCCCTCTATATAGTATTTGCTAGGAAATTGAACTGGAGGTAAAACGCATGAGACACTAAACGGAAATTTGAGAATTTAAATAATAGGGACTCTGTATGTTCACTTTTCTTTAGCAGTTGTTTCAATCTCCTGAAGTGTTTATATATCTTTTGTTTTCCTCTATATTTTGTTAAGTAGTTTATTTATTTCTGTGTGCCAATAAACAAATAACAATGGGTACAGAAAGAGTGTATAACTCGGCGTATCAACGTATTTAGACTCTCGTTGCGTAATGCCATTATTGCATATAATAGCGGCATTTTAGAGGAGGCTTATGTCCAGCAGTGGACGTCAAATAGTTGACAGAGAGAGAGAGAGAGAGAGAGAGAGAGAGAAGGTATGGTCGTATATCAAACATCATAAAATAGCTATCAGTTTAACCATTAGTTGGCCAAGATAATCTTATGTTTTAACTGAATTATTATACTACAATTTGGTATTAACTTAATCATAGTTAAGACAAATTCGAAAAAAATAAATCATAAGCATTTTTCGAGCAATGTCGTTAATTTTATCAGGACATTCAAGTTTCACTAACGGAAGACTGCGTCTACAAGCGTAAGTGAAAACAAAGCTAATTATAATAAATTCACACTCGTTGTTTTCAATTTTTGTATGAAAATCTAGATATTGTTCTTAGTTTCATTCCCTTGCCTCATAGTCATTCACCACACTGTTGTTTTCAATTTTTGTGTGAAAATCTAGAAATATTTCCTATTTTCATTCACTTGCCTCATAGTTATTCACTGTTTGAGGTTCTAGAACCATTAAAGCGTAATCCTCTTTTGCGTTTTCCTCAACGAAGGCCGCTGAAATCCAGAAATTAGCAGTTAAATTATGAGATGAATGGGTCAATATGTGAATTTCGGCAATTCCAATTCGTATCATTTCCCTTTTCTCTTATATTCTAGGTTGTAAACCTGCCATGAAGTTAAATGTATTCATTGTTCGCCGGCATTTTAATTTAAAACGTGCGAAAGCTCGGAAACCCACATCATTGCGCTATTTGAATCTGAAACTAGAACTTCTTTCTACAGGTATTGAAATGTGCTGGATCAAGTTTCCGCAACAGTAACAATTTTAATTAAGTTAGGAAATTTTGATTGAAAAATAAACAGGGTTCTCTAATTAATTAGCGAAATTGGTGTTTTCTCATTATTTCATTACAAATTACGTGAACATACAGACTTTGACGTAAACTAAATCACGTGTCAACTTGAGTATCTAACTGAAAATATGTAAATTGTTGTTGCGGTGAATTTAATTCAAAATAATGTAAACTTTTCTGTTTCGAAATATTAAAAAACCCGAGAAAAATACAGTTTCTTATAAATTTAATAACATTCAAATAACATTAACAAATGATAGCAATAATGGAGTCTCATAAATAAAATGGTCACAAGGAGGTTGGTGGAAAAGCGTTAGCGAGCCGGATACAAATTTACACAACATTGTGTTGGCTTCTTGGTAATGCATTTTAATTTTTTTTTAATTATGTCATTGTCATATTGGTATTTATGTCAAAAATACATTAATTTAGGTCAACTTTTTCATACTTTACACTTTTGTCGCTCCCTTGATTTACCTACGATTAACCTAAAAAATAACCATTTTTAAAAATAGTTTGCCGTAATTTTATCCTTTCTAATTTGACAGCGGAGGTTGTACCATCATATATATTTCTGACACTTTGTAAGTACTTTTTATTTATTTTCGTATTATTTAATACTTGAATCATTTTATTCCTCGACGTACTATCGTAAGCCTTTTTTGAAGGGACCTCGGTGGAGCAGTGCGGATACGCTGCGCCACTCGAGGTCACAGTGAAATTCTGTCCGATCGGTCGAGGTTTAGAATCCCGACTGGGGCGATCGCATTCCGCTTAGTTAAGGGTGCATGTTGCATGAATGGTTAGTGTGTAAGGGACGCCCGCACCCCCCTGAAGTATTGAGAAAGCTGTTCCGGGAGGGAGAAACGGTCGTATGAATGAATAAGAAGAAAAAGCCTTTTTTAGGTCGATAAATACTAAATTAAACAACAAATTTTGAAACTGCGAAAGAGCTATTGCAGGGATGCTGCATATCTCCTACCCTTTTTAAAATCTACGTATCGCATGCTCTTAGACAATCGACAAGAAAGTGTTTAGTCATGGGAATACATATAGATAACTCGCTGCTATACACACTACTATTCGTAGACGACCAGGTTGTTATATCTGCCGATAAGGAGGATGCCTCGTACATGACAAGAAAACTCAAGGACGAATATATGTCCTGGGGTCTTGAAATAAGCCTTTACAAAAGAGAATCTTTGGCAGTACGTACTGGTGGAGAGGACTTAGATATAGACGGAGAACACATAAAACACTGCAAAAAGTTCGAGTACCTTGGATCTACATTTAATAACTACCCAAACAGTGAGCGTGATATAGAAAACAGAATGAACCAGAGCCAAAAAGCTATACAGCAACTAAATTGTTTACGGTGAAGCAAGGGAATTAGATACAGCACAAAATGAAAAATATACCAGACTATTGTAGAAGGAATTGTACTGTATAACTCAGAACTCTGGGAAGTAAACAAGAAACAAAATCTAAGACTACAAGCGCTCGAAATGGATGCCCTAAGAAGAAGCGGCAGATTATCAAGACTAAACCGCATGGAAGAAATTAGATGGCCACCAACAAATTTGGAAATGGTTCTCTGCTGCAAGAGAGGTCGACCCCGAAGAACCTTGGAACAAACAGTGCAAGAGGCAAAGTAGGCAGTTAGCCCAAGAAGACACTCAAGACAGAAAACTATGGCGTATTGGATGTGGGAAACGACGAATGTTGTAACAAACACGCTCTATATAAATATATACCGTTTCTATCATCAACAGTTACTGAAATATTTTAAAATCTTCTTACATATATACGTATTATACCATCAGCACTGAAACTACATATATCGTAGACACAGGATACACAATGAGAAGCACAACTTACTAATTGAAACACGGAATGAATTTGTACGGAAAGTTTACGACAACATACTAACAGCAGAAAAAGTAACATTAAATTTAGTAATAAGTCAGTAGGAATCGGAGGGATATCACGTGAATTACTCAAATAAGTATCAAAAAAACCCTTCCGATTTTTATATTATTAATATATGTTGTAAAGAGCAACAACGTAAAAAACTACCAGAAGAGTAAACTACAGCTTATATTACATTTATTTTCTAAAGGGACAATGGAACCATAAAGGTATTAGTGCGATATCAACAATTTTATGAATATACATAAGAGTAAAAGAAAATAAATTGGAAAAACAAATAGAAGGTAAGATTGCAGATGATCAAGCGGGGTTCATCACAAGAAAAGCGTGTATCGACCACATCTTCATGCTACAAAAATTCATGGAAAAGAAAAATAAGATAATACTCGAAAAGATATTAAAAGTTAGCAAGAAAAAATGCGAAGGAACGGGAGTTCCAGTTAGGAACACTTTGAACTTCTCAGACGACCAGCTTGTGATTGCGAGATGAAGATCTCATTTATAGGTGGACCAAACTTTTAGTAGCGAATGAGAAGCTGTTGACTTAGAAGATAACTTGCAAGTGTGATGGTCGTTGCAGGTAGGCAATTAAGAACGTATTCAGGAAACTTCTTCATACTTTACACATCATATTTTTATCGCGTTATACATAAGTGGCATAATGATTAACCTGTATTTCTAATGTTTAGAACAGATTCGGTTACGCCTTACGCTTTGTTCGGTAATTTCCAGGATTAGTTGGGATAAACTCGACGAGACAGAGTTGAATTGAAGTTGAATGAAGCTGTTTTGGTTTTTGGTTATTAAGTTAATTAACTCTGAACCCCCTTGTGTTCTTACATGCAATACCTATACTGCGCCAAACCTCTTCAAACTTAGAACTTTAGATTGTTATTGCGACATACATTACATAATGATTATCCTATGTTATAGTGTTAACTAAAAGCAAGTTAGATCAGTCTATTTCTAACTCAAGAAACAACTATGATACTTAGTGAATAATCAGATATATTAGTAACATTAATGATGGAACCTCATCAATGGGATAGACCCAAGAGGGTTGGAAGGCGTAGTGTAGCAAAGAGAAAAGAGTTTAAGGAAAGAAAACTTGTGCAGGTCTTTCTACAGTTTCTTTTAAGATATTTCGGTATTGCCTCACCGAAAAGTGCTTGGTTAACATTTAACGAAGCTTTAAATGCAGATAAAATAACAGACACGGCTTCAACATTTTCAAATATTCATTTTATGTAGGTATAAATATTTATTTACTCATTTTCATAAGAATAATACGTAGAATTATAATTACATGAAACATGAAATATACTATTTTTCTGGCGTATCTATCTTCGGTGCGATACAAATCGTGAGAGTCGTACCAAGTTTCGCCTAAGTAACGTATTTTCTTGGCGACATGTTTTGATGTTTTGGAGAGTTTCGTGGAGCCATACTTGTAATCTGTTTGATTCCATAATAACTTGACGCTTGTTTATAGTTTTCAGTTTAAATCCCATAAGTTTAATAATTCCTAGCAGTGTACTTTTGGAACACTTTATTGCAGTATAATCCTCATTCAATCTTTGATTTAAAATTATACCGTAAACAAGCATTTTTTCCGGTACATTCGATATATTTTCGCAGAATTAAATGTTCGCTATCAGTCCACGGTGTCCACATTTAAAAATAATTTATTACTCATGCAAACTAATTAAGCAAGCTAATTTTTATACATAGTTTACTAGGTTTAACATAAATAAGAATAGTTCAACTAAACAGGGTATTCTTAAATAATAAATCAAAAACGGAGAATTTAAAATTCTTGCTTGAGCCACAACCCCTAGGTAGCCCCAGCCTCTTCGCAATATGTAAATTTGCCTGACTTCGGCCGGTGCTTTAATCCGAGCTAGAAGTGGCTTATAAATCCTTGTTCTACAAATATCTTTCTAAAGCGGATAACGGTATAATTTGAAGTAGACTATACAACACTTCGAACTTGCATATACATCCTTATATCTTATATTTATAACGTACCTACTAATGGATCAAAGTATGTAGGCGTTTGTAGGTTTTTTAACATTTGGAATTTGGAACATAAAGCATTTTGCTTAATATAAAACCCTGTATTGTATTTTACTGTGATATTTAGAAACATTATTATGCAAATAATGAGTTTCCTTAACAATGGATAATACTAATGAAATTAACAAGTTCAGTTGAAAAATTAATAAGGTCTCGTATTTAATTAGCGTAATTGTTATTCGTTCGGAAAACACGAAAGACATCTCCAGCTTTAGTTGTTCCCCGGAAGCGTAACAAGTCCCCTCGAAGTTTACGTAATAACACAAAGCTGACAAACGTATGGAACCTGACGAGAAACAGAATTTTCGTCTGGAGACAAAGACAGGAGAAATAACGACAACATAAGCCCTTAATCCGCGTGTCAAACGCAAAAGAAAGAAAGCCGAAAGATTTGCAGAAAATCGGTTTCGCTTACTTCGCGTCATTCTTGTGTCCGCCGGATTCAATTCCAAATATTTACCTGTAGTAAACGTCTGCCAGAGATTTATGTGGGGACCTAAATAAGTTCGGAGATTTATAAGGAAAGCAAAAAATTACTACAGCCGAGACTGATAAAGATTCACTACGTGCCGCGTCGGGTATTAATAATTCGTGCATACGAGGTACGTGCTCGTCCTTTTTGTTGGTCTGCTCGTATTTAAATACAGTTATTTATTCCGTTCTGTTTTACATACCGCCGCGGTATTCAGAAACTTATTAGCGGATGGAACAAATACGGTAAATGAATGCTGGAATTGAATTCGTGTTCAAATAACGACATGATAGAAATTGACGTTTTTGGAATATTTTCATGATTGTAATCACCAAAAGAATGAGCAAATGAACCAAGAGAAGGGTACTCTACATGAACGATCCTTTCTGCAGCCACGTTGAGTAATTTCATTCTTGTACGAACACTTTGGTTCGATATAGAGCTTCATCAATGTGAGTAGGAGTTTATGAATGGAACGGAATTGGAATTCGAGTCGTTCCTTAACCATATCACATTGCTGTTGAATATTCTGTGACCTATAAAAAATTCAGTTTCTGGAAACATCTCAGAACAATAACAGAGAAGTAGTAGCACTTTCTACAGCGACAATATATTCTTACAAATATAATAACAGCAAAGAAGGATTGTAAAGTTAAAACATTTTTCCGTATTTTGTCTTTGATGCTGGTGCATGCGGTATGGTAGTGTTTCCCTTATTGATCACTGGGTCTGTTTAATGTTATGGCATGTTGCCCCTGAAGGTCATGATGGCAGCTATTATACAGGGTTACTACAAAAGATAATATGGTATAAATCAAAAGTTATGTCTGTGATATCGACATGCATTTTGCGCTGTTAGATTGAACTGTAGATTTTTGACAGTACAGTTGGTAGTACCTACTGCGCAAGCATAATAGCTAAGATGGCTGCAAACTCTACAGAAAAATTGTATTGTGTGCTTGAATTCGCCAAAACCAACTGCGTAACTGTTGTCCAACGACATTTTCGAACACGTTTTGGAGAATCACCACCTACTAGACAGTCGATCTACGATTGGTACATAAATTTGAAACGACAGGGTGTTTATTAAAGGCAAAAGTCCGGCAAGACCTTGTGTGTCAGAGGAAACAGTGGAACGTGTTTGTGCTGTTTACCAACGAAGTTCACAAAAGTTAACAACACGTTCAAGTTTGGAACTACAAATTTCGCAACAAACGGTATGGAAAACTTTACGTAAGTGACTGAAAATGACGCCTGACAGATTGCAGTTAGTACAATATCTACGAGAAAATGACATGATTAAGCGTCGAGATTTCTGCTTTGAAATGCTGCAATGTAATGAAGAAGATAATTTTGGCGAGTGGATAATTTTCAGTGATGAGTCAACTTTCCACATAAATGGAAAAGTGAATAAACACAACGTCCGAGAGTGTTGGTAGAGCATTTCCGGGATTCTCCAAAACTGAATGTGTTCTGTGCTGTATCTCATACGAAGGTGTATGGTCCTTTCTTTTTTGAAAGAAGAAAAGAAGACACAGTCACAGGAGCTGCATGTCATCACATGTTGATCGATTGGTTGATGCCTCAAGTGCATGAGGACGGGGGGAATTTTATATTCCAACAGGAAGGAGCACCGCCGCACTGGCACCATGTCGTTAGAAATTATCTGGACGAAACACTTCCACGGCGCTGGATGGGCCGTGCAACAGCCAACAATGGCGTTCTCGCGCGGTGGCCACCAAGGAGTCCCGATGTTACACCGTGCGACTTTTTTCGATGGGGATTTGTGAAAGACCTGGTTTACGTCCCTCCGCTTCCTGATGATTTAGATGAGTTAAAACAACGCATCACGAGAGCTGTGAAATGTGTCAATGCAGATATGTTACACCGGATTTGGAACGAAATAGACTATCGCCTTGATGTGTGCTGTGTGACACGAGGAGCACATATTGAACACGTCTGAGTTCCCAAAGTAAACTTTAAGAATCACTGTATAAAACAGTGCAAACGAATTCATGATAACATTATTAGTTTTGGATTAATAAAACAGTCAAAGTATCTATTTCTTTTGTAGTAACCATGTAATGCTATAACCTTTTTATTAACTTTTCCACTTTAATAATTCAATAGTCCAGTTGGAATAAACTCGGAAATTACACTTAAAAGAAATGGTGGCCATTTTAAGTTTTCTTTAAGTAGCAAAAAAATCAACAAAATAAAAAATAAATTTCACATATAAAACATTTTTGTCATTTATGTAGGTGGGTTTTTAGCTGAAGGCTACTTATCGTAAGGGTAGTGTGTTGGAATTGAACCGTGCAAGCTCGAGTGACAGACGAGGGTCGCAAGTGAGCGACGCCGCACATGGAAACATGAAACAAAGAAACGACTCATTAATCTGTTGCCGCTATTAAGGACTATAGTGTAACTCACCGGGAGAGGCACCCCTTTACGGGCAGTTTATTGATAATACTTGGGTGAAATGACTAATCCTTTGATTGGTCCGTTCTGATGATTATTAACTTCTACATCGTTGTCCATTAGATAATTCCTTCTGTTTTAATACCATTTCAACAAATGCAAACTCAGATGCACTGTTCCACTCTCTAAAGGCGCAATAGTGGAGGAATACCATCCACTTATGCCTCTGTGACACAAGTTGAATTGCTTAGAACGTACAGTATGTTGTTTAAAAAAAAACTCTAGCAGGCTTTAAAATTTTTATCAAGGTATGGCTTAGCCCATATGTTACAATTGACAGTCATAATGTCACTTATAAATGACAACAACAACAACAATCACATTTCGAGGTTATGTGGGAGATGTGATACACTTTGACGTATACAAAGGAATGCATTTTAACGGTAAGCGATTCGGAATCGACCTGTTTCGGAAATCAAACGTAAAGATCTAATTATTATTTAATTATAAAGTTCAAATTGTTCAAAAAATCAACTAAAATATGTATACCAGTGTATACAGGCGGAAATTTGTTTTATTAGCAATTAAATCGTGTTTTACGTACTGATTTAAAAACTAGTAAATTTCGTTATTTCACTTCCTATAAAGTGCATGCTGTAAGAAGACACTATACGTAAATTTACCATGGCAAGCTTCGAGTTTTTTTTTAATGAACATACTGTATATGTAATACAGTCAATTATACACGAAATATGATATACAGTTATCGTTTCTTATAATGGTACAGCATTTTACAGTATGAAAATGTTGATGTCACCTTTTTTATATTTACTTACTAAATCGCTTAAGTATTGTAGATGTTGTTTGTACAGCTTATTGTTAATTTTTGTAGGTAATTTAATACTATTGATTTTAAAGTACGTAAGTATCCACTACAAAGTACATAAATAAATTTTTTGGGTGGGAATTACAAAATTGACTTTAAATTTTTCATTGCATGCTCTTGGGAGGAAATTTAGCAGGGTCCAGTCGCACAGCACAAAATTCGAACACAAGGCAGTCTGCTATTTCCTCTGAATTTAAAAGTGGAAAGCCTAAAACCAAACTCAACCACTTTATTTCCGAAGCTTTGTTTTTGTACTCTATTGATAATTCCAATTTTTGTATTTTTCGCCGCCGTGATTATCTTATGTGGAATCTACATCCAATTAATATAATTGATGACAATATACGTCCAATTGCCGAATGAATGCCTTCCTGAGAGTCAGCAACTACTTGCGATGGAAAAAACGTTAGACCAAGCTCCTCGCATTTCTGGTACATTGCTGATTTAGTAATACATAGACATCCAACGTATATAATGTTCATTTATCAACGCATTTAGGGTAAATAGCTGCGTAAAATAAGGGAAGTAAGTAAATTTAATGAAGTAAACATTTGTAACCGGCGCCGGTAGCTTGGATAGGTTGGTCGTATGCCTTTCACGCAGCTGTCCTGGGTTCGAATCCGGACGCCGAGGTCGGGGTTTTTTTCTGAGCGATAAAAAACGCTAAAACGGCCCTTCTTCTCGGATAGGAAGTAAAATCGTAGACCCCGTGTCCAAGTGTTGTTGGGCACGTCAAAAGAACCCTCAAACAGGCTAAATTTCCAGGTGCGCTAGGATCGCTCCCTGGCGTCGGTGGTTAGCCATAGTAGCAGAAATAGGCCGACGTTAAATAAAACAAACAAACAAACATTTGTAGCTAGGGCAACAGCACACTGGATCTTAATTTCGGACTTGGCTCTGGTCTTCTATTCCAAAACTTCCAAGATCTGCTGTGCTGTTACCTAGCTACACATGTTTACTGCATTAAATGCTTCTGAAAATGATATATTGTATGTCAAAATACGTATAATGCGAAAATTAATACCTGTTGAAATTGCCTATTATTATTATTAAAATATAAGTATGAATTGCAACGAAATAAGGCAACAAACAATTAATAATGATGATGATGAATTGTAAATCAGCTACATTGGTATAGTGGGCTTGATAGCATAGAACAAGCCAAGAATACTTTTATACAAATGAGAAATGTACTCTACAGTAGTGCTGTCACACGATTCCGAGTCTAGAATCGGAATCGGTTCTTTAGCTTTAAGAATCGGTCCCGCAGCGTCGTTAAAACCGATTCTCGATTCTAGAATCAAAATCTGATTCTAGAATCGCGAATCGAAATCCGATTCTAGAATCGGGAATCGAAATCCGATTCTAGAATCGAGAATCGAAATCCAATTCTAGAATCGAGAATCGAAATTCGATTCTAGAATCGAGAATCGAAATCCGATTCTAGAATCGAGAATCGAAATCCAATTCCAGAATCGAGAATCGAAATCCGATTCTAGAATCGAGAATCGAAATCCAATTCTAGAATCGAGAATCGAAATCCGATTCTAGAATCGAGAATATATTCGCTTTAGAGTAATAATAATAGATATAACCTAGTAGCGTCCCGATAATCTTTTCTAATGCATTTAATTAGGAGCGAGCTCGGGAAAATCAACTAGTAGAACCCGTGGGCTATCCTCCTGTTTTTACTTTCACATATACCTTCTGTATAGTACTGAAGTATTAATTTATGGAAATTTTCGAAATCTAGATTTTAACGGAAATAAACGTTTTGTGTGTGTGTGGGTGACTCCCGTACAGGCCTACTGTACCGATTTTGATGAAATTTTAAATCAAGAGGTATATCGAATATTGTAGTTCTAGTTAAGCTTTTCAAATTAATTTCGAAAATCTGAAAAAGTGCTCAATTGCTGTATTGCGTAGTTTTAAAAATAAAATTAATTAATAGTTCCATATAATACGCCTGAAATAATCCATCTGTTTTTGTAAAGTCAAATAAACCTTAAAGATTTCTGTACCTTTAACAAATAGATAAATAGTACAATTTAAGAAAGGCTACTGCCTGTGAGCGAGCTACTGGAGGTGGCGTTTATGCCGTTCTGCCTAAAAATGGCTATATTTTATGTAGGTTTACATTTTCAATGATATTTAAGCATACCTATCGCGCGTATGTCGTCTTGTAATATTGCTTTGCAACCATATTTGAGGGCTTTTGCGATTTCCAAGGAGGCTTGATGTAGGCATATACGTCGGCTGGCGCGGCGGCGAAAAAATTGGGATTACGTTTATCACCACTTACAGTTAAAGTACTTAAGTAAGAAGTCTTAGTTGTAAAAAAGGTATATCGTAAACCTGCAACTAGGGAACTAAATTCAGAATTCATATTTTACTACAAAATTAGCAATCGAGGAAAAATATCAAGAAATCAAAACAGCTTAAGCAATTTTGTATTTGTCACGAACATAAATAAAAATGCTATTACCAAATATGTATAATACATATATTTATATTAAAAGATTCTAAAATCGTAAAATAAATACCGATTATAGGTTCGAAGACTTTCATAATTCTGAAATTGGAAGACTAATCTCTACAGTCATGAGCTCACATTAAACTAACGAGTGAGGATGATTAAATCCCATGTGTTCCCTGTACTGCTGCAAAGTGTAGACGCATGGGACTTTCACAGAGGATACCTTCAAGCGCACAAGGTCTTTCGAAATGTGGTTGTACAGAAAATTACTCAAAATTAGCTGGACAGACCAGGTGATAATCGTGGAGGTCTTAAGAAGAACGAATAAAGACAACTGTACCTAGAAAGACAAAATTGGAATATTTTGTCCACAATATGCGTTATCGGGAAACGTATGAGCTGCTATATCTTATAAAACAAGGGAAGATCCATAGCAAGAGAGGTCCGGGTAAAAGAAGAGTGTATTCGATGAAGAATCAAAGGAAATGGTTTGGACAGTCCACAGGGCAGTTATTTCGATAGGCTGTGAACAAGGTTAATATCGCTAGTATGGTAGCCAACATGATCAACGATCGTTAAATGGTCGTGGCAGTAGAAGAATAAGGTGTCTGTCCGTTACATTTGATATCTTTTTCTTTAAGCTTGTACAGATAGCTCATTTTCATTCCCCAATATTTTCGCAGAAAGAGGTTTGGTTAATTTTTCTATTTCTTAGATATCCTAGGAGTTCTCATTTTTCCGGATATATTACTAAATATATTTCATATCTAGCAATGATATCTTGCGCAAATATTTTTGGAGGATTTCTCTATTCAATAGATAGTTTGCGCGTTTGCTGCTTATTATTTTATAATACTTATATTTTCTTCCCATAAGCAAACTTTCCGCAAATATTCTTTCAAAGGTTGGATCATATTATCTCGTTGCTTTTTCCATTGCTTAGATGTTGCGTAAGGGCTTATTTTTATGATCATTTAAAAAATATTTGTATGCTATTACAAGAAAGTAAATTTGCCAGTATGGGTTTATCAAGAAATTAGTTGGCAAAGCATCAGATCTGTATTAAGATTTTCCAAATACTAGACAGAGAAAACTTGATGTCTTTTATTAGAGTTGAATTCTTTTTACAGGGAGTAAGGTATTTCATAGCCGCATTTAACCCACTGATTGACTGTTTGGTGAATCTTTTTTTATAATATTCTCAAGGATAGTTGTTTCCTATCATAAGAAGTCAAGTTCCCAAAACTATTTTGTTAAACATGGGTTATCATATTTGTACTTTTCTCGTAAAACTGAAACCGTCCAGCACTCAAGCTCATATTTTTATGTTTTAGTATTAATAATTGTTTATTTTATGAGTGATTTTTTGTAGTCGATTTCAGAACTTTTTTCGTAGGAGGACCAACATTGGCGTAGATAAAAAAAGGTTAGTTGTCCATCATGTGCAAACTTTTCTGAACATTACAATAGTGGTTAAGGAATTTCGAATCCATCTTCCATAATGTTCCAAAATGTTTTCTTTATTTTTATCTATTTTTAAATATACAAAAGAAAAATAATGGTCTTCCACCGTACCTAAATCCCATTTTTCATTGATTATATCTATAGGGCATTCCCATTTTCCTGAAACTATTCCAAAAAACAGACATGTGTCCTCTATTATCGTTAATTCCAGGTTTCGAGTCTATTAATTTCCATAATCTTGACCAGAACGTTCTTTTCCCATTATAAATAAAAGTTATGATTAGAATAATATTTTATGTTAGGACAAAAATTTTGCTCCCAATGGATGGGTATTTTTCCTTTTCAACGTCAACATTTTGCTTGATTTCTCCATTGTTAAGGGATGTTGGAGTGCCCATTTTTGTAATCATTCTTATATCTTCTGCCATAACAACTAAAAAGTTTCCATAATTATTTCATATCATAACGAATCAATTGTACATTTAGTACACTTATAACAGTTCCATTTTTGTCCCGTTTTCCCATTAATAGAAACTTTAGAAAACTCCTTACCGCTACGATAATGTGGTGGTAACGAGTTTTCCAAAGTTTATACATTTAAACGACCGTCTCCAATCAAGCCTATTAATAAGAAATTTTAGAGCTTTTCAATTTTTAATAACTTTGATCGCCACGTACCTTCTACCAAACAAGAATTGGAGTTCATTGCATATGTATTTTTAAATAAATAAAGTATTTTATGGGTATTCATTTTTTTACATTTTCTGTAGAAAATTGTTAGTTGTCACTAATAAAATTTTGTATACTTACAGTTTATATTCGCAAAACAAGTTGATTTCTACCTTTTCTATGCTTCTTCCATATCTGAAAATTGCATTTCAAGATCAAACACTTGCCCTTTATTCCCATTTTTAAAAATGTTTCATGTGTTCTCATTTTTCTTCCTGTACAAGTTATCTACTTGTAAAATAAAAAAATACACTTCCAACAGAGTGCTTTCCGTTTCATTCGTGTTTGTTGATGTGCATTGATGGTATTAATGTGGTAATAAATTTGAAGTAAGAAAATGAAAGCTGATAATAAGAAAAGCGTTGTGAGTTAGAGCTTGCCTAGACTCTCATGTTGAAAATATTTCTAGAAGTCATGATCGAACTTTTCAAGTTGTATCTTCTGAATATTTGTGACAGCCTCATTAATATTTAACATCTATCAGTAGGTATGCATTGATCCGTTACATTTGTTTGAATATTTGACAGTGAATAAATGGAAGTTGATAAAAAAAATGGAGTTGAGTTGTTTGGGTTTCTTAACTTGAATTATATTAGTTTGGCGGTGTTCAGTGGAACACCCTGGTGATGATGTATATGAAAATAATCAATAAAAATACGTAACTGTATAATTCCTATGACGAATCTCCCAGACAAATGTAATTTTACCTCTAAAGAAGTTCGACACCATTGATCAAACTTCTTATGTAGATCCGCGTCAATACCTTTTTCCTTTTTCGACATCTTGTCGTTTAATTGCAAAAACTCCAACCGCGTTCTGTTCTACATCACTTTTTGCAGTGTCACTGTCACTTCAATCCCAGCAACTCCTGATTTATTTTTTCAGTTCCACGTGCTTTAGTCTAAAACTACAAGTTAATGGTGTTTGCTTTTCTATCCTCTTCGCTTGGCGTTTTGATTGGGGAAATCAATCCAGCTTAATCTAGGAGCTTATGAAGCGCTCAGCCCCGTGTGGAGAGCACGCTGATAAATTACGGGGGATCGCTTTGAAAAATAAATTGGTCGGGCTGTGTATACGCGAAATTAGAATGTGAGAAACGTACTACCGGGCCGCCTATTTAACAAAATACATTGCGGTGCTAAGTGAAACTGAGTGGAATGTTTGGAGAAGAGATCGATCGACCGTCGAAGAATGACCCTCGTCGTTCCTCAGTGGTCCCAAACAGGGACAAGGAATGTTTTTGTTGACTGTTGAACTTGCCAGAATTAGATGTTAGTTGTACAATTATTTACTTTCAATTTACACCTCTGTGCCGTTCTGTGCTGCACGCCCTTGTACGTTTTTGTAATTAAGTAAAAGCTGACACGTAGGACGGACGTTCAAACATGGCACGTAGTTAGAATGAATTGTTGAGTAAACCGACGAAGATACAATGAAAATTAAGCATAGACTGTCAGTTGAGCATGCGATATCTTATGTTTCTTAGGTGTGAACAAATAATTTACTATGATATTAAAAATGAAGTTTCCTTGAAGATGCCATTTTATGATTTCATTTTTTATGGTGGTGATTTTTTTTTGATGATAATTATCATAGTTAAAATAACAATAATATCTACACGAATCCACCAACATCATCCCTATCACAGATATACATAAAATGATGTAAACACAAAAACTCTATTAGCACCGTCATCACATTAATGATCACAGCAACTACCATAATCATCCTACTATAAAGATAGCTAACACTACTGGTATTAGCATCACCACAGCAATTGTTATTCTCGCCTCACTATACATAAAAGAATATCAACCAGTATTACTATCGTGATGCTATGGGCAACAATAATATTATTCCATATTTTACCAATAATGCGACACTGTAGTTTACATCCGTAAGAATCATTGTAATATCATCCATAATCACTATTATCATAACCATTTCTATGAGAATCACTCTTTCCGGCACCAGCATCACTACTACTATACATAGCACCACCACTATTATAATACGTAACACAACAACAATTGTCTGTACAACAATGGTATTATTTATCATCGTAACCAAGACTATACCCACTATAAGTACTGGTAGCTGTACCACACAGAAACTATCGGTGTCACCGTCATTACATACATACCCTCAGAAATAAAAGCAAAAAAGTACAAATTCTGTTGCTATTACTGTTATTATCATCACCTAAGTCAACTCCAGCAACCGTGATATCATTAACAATACTAGAAAACTAGTACAATAATTATTACACGTATTACCGTCATTATCTATGACCAATATTACCATTAAAACTGCTGGCACCATCATAGTCGCTACAATAAGTACCACTAAACTACTTAGTATAGATATCACTGTTGCTAGGACCATGTCGATTATCGTCACCAGTACCAACTATATTAATAATAGTATATAATAATAATGACCAGGATAACGACTGCTACCATTATAACTGCTATTAAGTTTAACAGAGTGTAGTGTTTATAACGACATTTGTTTTTACAATAACAACTTTTATAACAGAATTTGTTATCACCATCAGCATGCCATCCTTTTTATCGGTTCTGATGCAGGTACCACTATAGTAACTATTCTTAGCACCACCACTACCATTACCGATAATTACGTACTACAGTTACAAAATTATGATTTCCTTGTAGCACTATAACAGTTCCTATAATAGAATCTGTCACTTCATCGCTATAAATTTCCTCACCGTCAGTTAGTACTATACCAGTACGACTACAACAATTATTACTAGCACCACCAGCATTAATTAAGGTAAAGCTTCTACCACCACTTCAACACGGTCACGAGTATGATCGTCTATAGCAGTAGTACCACTACCACTACAAGTAATACCAGGACCATAACCATCACTATTTGTACAAGAGTAACAATTATTAGTACAACCAATGCTACGACTACAGTCGTAAACTCTATGTCAACGTCAGTTATCCTTCACTGGTGTACCACCACGCTCATTACTTGTACCAGCATTACCTTCACCCTTTAACAACTATTACCAAATGCAAATGCTTCTGAAATTGCTATCCCTAACATATCTATTTCTGCCGTAACATAAACATCGGACAATCATCATTATCAGCATCACATTTGTAAGTATTAGCATGTGGTACATCTAAAAATAAGTGTTAACAGTCTATCTGCAAGCGGAAATGCTATCATCGAAATCAGTACCACCTTTGTTGGTACAAACATCATCAAGGTAACGCTGGTATACAATATCAACACCCAATAGGATTATTGGTATTGCTAATATAATAACATATCCTAGAGTTCACTCTTTATTTAGAGTAAGAAACATACTGGGTTACGATTACAAGATAACGTTACCTAAAATGAGGCGTATTACCGAAAGAAATATATCTGCAAAATATTGGTATTACTCTTTAAAATCTGATAAAATCACTAACAGAATATATTTAATTATTAAATCAAACTTGCCTGGGAAAGATCGTTTTGGAAACGGGACAATTATATTAACAATTTCCGTATGTTCCATCGTTTAGTTATTCAACTTTGAGTTGTATGTATTTTAAGAGCATATCAGAATAGGCAATGACCGCTGACGCGCTGCTTGGTTTTTCAAATCTTTTTTATATAGGTACTATAGCTCAGGCTTTTTCTTTAGGTATCACGGAAGTGATACGTATTGTATGCGTGCCAGCTTAGTTCATGTGCGTCTAAAAATAGACTTGACACAAAATACGAGTTCTGTTTGATCGAATTCCGAATCTAAAGCTGTTGGGGTGAAAAAATTAGCCGTAAAAAGCCTCAAAGTATTTACCCCTCGATTGCACCTGCTCCATAATTCACCTCGAGAGTGTCTTTAAAAAAGGAAAAGCATGTTTTGATCGAGGCAGATAAAATAAGAGCAGTGATTGACACTACATCATTACTTCCATTCCATACGTCCCGATCCGTAAGGCGCAATTTCCAGCGACACGGCCAATCTGTAAGTGAATTAAACGAATAATCTGAAGTGTGGAGATAAATCATCGACGCGCGGCGCTTTTCCACCACGTCCCCACTGAAAGCGGCAGCCTTTGACCGGCCGAAAGAGATTCCACGTCGACGTGGGGCATTTTCGGCGGAACGTGCGCGCAAATTGATGCGGCGTTCAGAAAATCCTTCATTGATTGGAATAAATCGATTATCCTAGACAGGGGCGACTTAATAGAATTTACGACGAAGTTTGCGATACGTTGGATGCAGTTAACTTCGTTCAGTGCTCCGTGTTTTCAGTAGAAACGCATAATTACATTTTGTAATCTGTTTGGAGCTCGTATAAAGGGCCTCGTTGAAAGTATCCACCTTTTGGTAATGCATTCCTAAATAAATAAAATTTATCCCGTTTGTAATAGTCCGATAATAAACCTGAAAATAGAAAAACATGCTCGTCTTAGTAGGTATCAAAGTTTAATAATAATATCATTTGTGATTTTATGAAATTTCACTTCTTACTATATTATACAGGGCGACTGCGGAAAAAACTTATATATTTTATTAGGGAATAGATTCCAGTGATTACAATATCAATACAATATCAAGAAAACTGTTATAAACATAGGTCTGACTCGTTACAGAGATATTTCACAAAGTGAATTAATCGCATTGCATCAAATTATAATACCGTTTGTAGAAAAATAATGAAATTTTCAATAATTCTACCGTCTTTGTCGATGCAGGCAGCAGCTCGTTTGTGCATCGAATGTGTAGTTCATTAGAGTGTACGGTGATTTTCTGGTAGGAGTACTGCGCAATTGACAATTTGATCGAGCAGTTCTTCTCTTTTGTTGTGTAAACTAATGAATTTCGTCATCCCCGAAGACAATAACCGAGGAAATTGAGTTCTGGTGATCTTGGTGGCCAATGCTGTGGACCCCCACGCTCGCGAATATGGAAAGGGTTTAACCCATTTCTATGAATAATCTCTTCCATGTTGACGTTTGATTAATTTCGAGATTTGCTGCAATGCGCCTTGTACGTACACCTGGGTTATGCTGTACCACGTTAAGATTTTCTTCTTCTACTCCCACATCAGATACGATTCTTGCGCTGGGAAACATTCCAGTTTCACCTGCATTTATGAACAGTGAATAGATTTCTGCCCGGCACGCTTCTGCTGGGATAGCTACGTTGATATTCAGCAACTTCACGATTAGGGCTCCCATAATGTTTGCAAAAATTTTTTGTTTACTTCAATTACCCCGATATTGGGGTGTGTGCTCTAATCATCCTGTATATATATATATATATATATATATATATTTGTTGTAGTAGCTTAGTTGGCAGAGACTTGCTTTTCGTCGTCGATTAGGGCTTTTTCGTCGACCCGCAACAGGAAAGATGGAAGAGAG
>JABXWE010018700.1:0-39628 GCA_014611495.1 Limonius californicus
GGTAGGCGTATTCGAGTTTTTAGATATTCAAATGAACGATATGCTCAATGCAATTTTGCCCCCACGACTGCATTTGGTGGTGGCTCAATAATGGTATGGGGAGGCATATCTTTCACGGCCCGCACAGGTCTACACATCTTCCCCAACGGCACTTTAAACAGTTAGAGGTACATTATAGATATCTTAGAACAGTATGTTGTGCCATATGCTCCATACATTGGAGGCAACTTCCAATTAATGCACGACAACGCTCGGCCCCACACAGCCAGAATTGTGCAAGAATACCTAGACGACGTTGGTATTCCTGTTATGCAACGGCCAGCCAGAAGTCCCGACTTGAATCCGATTGAGCGCCTCTGGGACATTGTCGGAAGACAAGTACGATCCCTCAACCACCCCCTGCAACTCTTAACGACCTTGGGAATCCATTAGCGGAAATGTGGGATAATCTTGAACAAGAGCAGTTAAGTGTGTTAATTTCAAGCATTGACCGTCGTTGTCAAGCTTTTATGACAAGTCCAGACTGAAACACAGTCTACTGAACCTGTAAACTTACAATTTATCAGTTTTCAAATTTAAATTTTTTAAATTTTTCCGTTGATTGTTGTTAAATTGCGTTGATTGTTGTAAATTTGGATAAAATATGGTTAACTTAATTTTAAGCATTAGATATGATTAAACGTACTTCATTACATGCAATACTTTAAACAATATTGCGATTGTTAGTTGTGGTGCGTTAATTTATTGGAGCAGTGTAGTTGTCTCATAACTTTCAGGTAGACTATGTTGCAACTATGCCCACTACTCAACATTATATTAAGAATTCAAAGGTCTACATTTAATTTTATTTAGCTTTCAAACCAATTACAGTAAATAGTTAAATTAGTGTTAAAACGATAATTGTTGGATATCGTTGTAATCGTTAAAAATGCTGTGTCTAAAGAATATATCGTTCCACTTGAAAGTATCGACTTTTTAAAATCGTTTTTACAATATTTTGGGGTCCCTAGTTACACAACCGTGGACTTGAAATGTCAAAAATGGTATTTAAACTAAGAATTCATTCAAACAAACAATGTCATGTCAGCATGAGACTCGTGTTTTGTACATTGTAAATAAAGAAGGTGTGGTTATGGCGAATCGGGATGTAATAAAAAATGGTTTCTGACGTCAAATTATGGAACACTGTATATAACACCAGCTTCAAATGGTAGGCGATTGTTTTGATATATAATAAAAGTTTTCTCCTTACAGTCAATATAACGTGATATCGAGTACTCTTCAAGAATGGTAGCAACTAATAATGTACTAACTATTACAGTTACCGATAGATAGGTACTTAACTGTTATTTAATTAAACTTCCCCATATGCCTGATCGTTCCTAAACTTTGTTTAATATCGCTTTAAGTATTCTTAGTCATTATTAGAATAGTTTTGCGCGCTGGTAAATATTTTCTTCGAACAAATTTAAACATCAAGTTTGAGGTTCTGAGCTTCTTGAAAGTTTATGATTTTTCTGGAAAACGAAAGTGTAACATTTAACGAACACAAAGAACCAGCTGGTATTATTGGTAGTACATTTTCATACGTGTGTTTAAAGCCATTTCTTTTATTGGGGGTTAAAAAGTTTTGTAATATTATCAAATAACGGTATTGATCAAATGGAAAACTTCTAGCAACTGAAATTATGTAAATATTCCATTATTGCCCTATAGCATTACGGAATTGTTAATCACGAAAAGTTTGAACCGGTAAGCTGTATTGAATATCAGAATTGACTGGTGTTTTATTTTTTAGACTATTTAATGATCCATAGACAAATATTAAGTAATTTTCACGGAAAGCAATAATTGCTGTCAAGACAATAAATTTTGATGGTTTTGAAGACTAGTTAAAAGAAATATGTTTTCTAACAAGTTCATTGTCTTTCTACTGGGTCCGGCAATTGTATTGAACGGTTTTTCACAGCTTGCTGTAGAGGAACGGATAGAGTATGTGAACCAGTTTTGGAGGAATTTGAAACTATACTAAGTAAAGTTTACAACAATATCATTTGCACCCAAATATCGCATCTTCTATGCATTGCTGCATTCTGCTTTGGCAATTTAACATAACGCGCTGAAGTAAATTGTTGTTAGCATTTAACAAGACTATTTATTCCTGAATTCCTTTTTTCAGCTCTTGAATTGTTTGAGCACCTCTCTAGTAAATTTTAGACATCAAAACTCCCAAAGAAATTAATCTCGGGAGTAGTTAAATTGGACGATCTTGCCGGCTAAGCAATGATGCAAAATCTCGAAATTAGACGATACGGGAACATGCAACGTAAAACATCTACAGTGTACTTTGCTGTATGTGCAGTGGCACCATCTTGTTGAAACCGAGCATTATTTTGTCTTTTTCCCTGCTGCTCCACAATACCAAAAATTTTCAAGATTGCTACAAGGCAATCACAATTAACTGTAACGCCTTGTTTGAAAAAGTATAGTCCAATTATGCCGTCACCGTTTGATCATGAAGAGGTTTTTAATACGGTTCTCTAATAATTTATTGAGAACTTCTGCATCGTAGTTCGTTATTACTAAATTTTTTTTACCAAAATTAAGACGATGCAGCTTATCGTTCTCATTTAATTGTTGGGCAGTCTGTATTTTGTACAGGTGGATTCTGAAGTCCTCTTGTAAAATATGTCACAAACTTTACTCTGATATCTACAGTGCAAGTGAATGTTAAATTGCAGAACGTTGTTCGCTCTTTAAATATTTTCTCGTGTACGGGCTGTACGAGTACTTCCATGTAATCTTACAAAGCCCCGTTCATTAAAATCTGTAACCCATCTCAAAATTGCATTCGTTGGAGGAGTTTTTCAGAGCGGTGGCAGATTAAATTAACGGCGAAAACGTCTCTATGTTAGCACAATAGATCAGTGAAAATATATAGCCTTACCGCGAATACTCGTTGATCAACAGACCAATTAGCCATAGTATAGGTGAAACTTTAACTAGCAAGATACCTACAAATAAATTATTTTTTGACAAATAAATAATATTTCCGTAGCAAACTATCCGACACCGTTCAATCGATTTGACTAACCCAGTACATCAAATAAACGTGTAAATTTACGTAGTAATACAAAAAATGAATTTGTAATATTATGAGATATAAAATATAACTTAAAATTTCGCAACAGGGAATATTAAAAGTTGAAAAACTAATGCAAAGATTTAAAACTAATTGGAAATTAGTTTTGAATGGTTGACTCTGCTGATGCAAATCAGCTTGGCGTCTCGGATATTTGAAGTATTAAAAATTTTATATTTCGGTAGATTGTAATAATATAATAAGGCAGTATCTCCTATGCACAGGCGCAATCAAAAAGTTTGTTTAGCTGGTCCAAAGAGACTAAACAAGTTTTAGAGGATGCCTAAATATATATTTATTCAAAATATAAAACTTAGTGTTACTCATTGCTTGGATTATCCTTCCATGTAGGGTCTCATTCTCAAAAAATTGTTTTCTTTATTGTCCTCCCAAAGTATTTAAAATAATTGTTGTGAATTTGATCTGTCAGTTCAAATTAGTGCCATGTGTATGCTTACACGCTGCTATCGTGGTGCCTCGGAGAATATCTAAATCTGCCGGTTCCCTTGGATTGGTGTGCTACGGCGCTAACTATCGTAAACAGTGTTGTAGTGGCAGCTGTGTGCACAATATTATCTCCCGCATACATTTCCGTATTAATGCAAAATCAAAAATTAAACTAACGTACATCTAGCTGAAATCACATTTCGGGAAATTAGAGTTGCGCCGATTCTGACTTTTTAGTGAGCGCTATTATCTATTTCTTTGCAAATCTAGTTTATATTTTTTTCGTTAATACCAAATGTGCTAAACTACTACCAGTATGGTTTCACGAACCATTGGCAACACCCTCACCAATATGCGTACTAGACGGGCAAATCCGTGGAATCGGCCCTTCACCAAATCGTTCTTAGAGGCGAGAAGGCGCTTAACCACAGAGAAATGGCCGTTGGGACATTCTTAGATATCGATTGCACTTTTGAAAATACGGTCTTCGAATTAATATGCACTGCCGCTACGAACCATGGATTCGAGATATCTATCGTTCGATGGATAAGAGGAATGCTAGAACGCTGCCACTCTCAATGACAGTACCATAAGGGTGACCGTCAGCCGGGGGTGTCCGCAGGGACGATTAGTTTCTCCTCTCATGTGGTCCCTCGTCGTGGACGGGCTCCTGCGGGAACTTAACGAAGCTGGCATCTATACACAAGGCTATGCAGATGACCTTCCCATCCTAGCTATAGGAAAATTTACAAACGCAATCTGCGGAGTAACCCAGAATGCTCTCAGAATTGTGGGACGATGGTGCTCACTTCGGCTCTGCCGGTATTTATCGGACTTGCGCCCCTTCACATAGTGATTGAGGCTGAGGCTAGGAAGGCAGCTTACAGGCACAAGTGTGCTGAGCAGTGGTCGAATGCTGGGGTATCACTGGGCCACATGAGGGTCCTGCCGAGGTTGGCGGAGACCCATGTCATCTTCAGTATGAGAAGTGACCGTATGCTCACCAGATACTTCTTCAAACCATCTTACAAAATCGTCTTTCCCGCTAGGGAAGGGTGGAGCACCCAAAACTGCAACCTTCTCCCAAGGGCCCTGTATGGTTCACAGATGACTGTAGGACCCAAGACGGTACAGATGCACGTGTCTATGGCGAATCACCAAGAGTAAAACTTTTGTTCTCTCTCGGCAAGTACGCCACCGTTCTCCAGGCCGAAATATACGCTATACTGGCCCTGCACCCATGAAAACCTAGAAAGAGGTTTCGCAAATAAACACATCTACATTTTCCCGGTCAGCCAATCAGCTCTCCAAACCCTAAAGTCTTGCAGAGGAACTTCGGAACTAGTCCTTGAGTGTCGCTTGGCTCTGATGCGACTCTGTGAACATAACTCAGTAAAACTGCTGTGGGTACCAGGCCGCAGCAACATCGATGGTAACGAAGACGCGGACTCGCTGGCCAGACAGGGCTCTAATGGGAACCAGTTCTCGGAATACCACAATAAAATACAAAACTAGAAATGAAGAAGTAGATGAAAACTCAATTCGCTCCTGACTGGTTGTCGCACAAGAACCTAGGCAGGCTAAACTCTTTTTCGGAGAGAAACCTCTACCAAAGTTCCAAAAGTTCCTGAAGTTTAACAAGAAGCAAATCAGGACCCTAACAGGACTCCTAACGGGCCACTGTCACCTGAACAAACATCTACATAGGATCGGCAGTAAAGACGATCCCACTTGCAAATTATGCCATGAAGAGGACGAGTCTCATGAGTCTGTGGCACAAACATCTTGGGGTTGGAGTACTGGAACCAGAAGATTTACAGCTCATCCTCTTAAACCAGCTGTTAGCCTTCGCGGTGGGCACTGGGCTTTTTGGGGACGAGCCCTAATAGGGCGGATTGTACAGTGGGCCTATGGCCTGAGTGCTGTGGGTGGAAAAAACATGCACCGCCTCAATACAACTATCGCAAACAGGGTTAAAGTGGCAGGTGTGTGCGCAATATTATCTCCGCAAACATTTCCGTATTAATGCAAAATCGAAATTCAAACCAAAGTACATCTAGCTGAAATCACATTTCGGGAAATCAGAGTTGCGCCGATTCTGGCTTTTCAGTGAGCGCTATTATCTATTTCTTTGCAAATCTAGTTTATAATTTATTCGTTAATACCAAATGTGCTAAACTACTACCAGTAGGGTTTAACAAACCATTGGCAACTATTAATATAATATTATTTTTACCAAATAAACATTATTAGGCGAAAAACGAATTAATAGTATTGCTAATATTTACAAAATCCCAATCTTGAGCTAAAAACATTTTAAAATATGCAAGCAAGGCCATCGAAACTGGGTTTTTCGCGTGAGAGCTTGACATTTGAACACATCTACCTATTTAGACAATTGCTGGTTTGTGTCATTATTATGTATAATAGTGGCACTTTTCGAATCGGGTCTTTAATTGGTTTAAAAATTGGTTTTAACTGAACTAATTAACGCCTTAATGACTGCAATCGATAACAAATTAATTACACAAACTAATTTGCATCAGGGAACACAGTATTGCTGCAACTTTGTTATACCGATATGTGTTTTCAGCTAGATGCATTTTCGTTTGATTTAAATATCATAAAATATAATATCAACAACAATAGTAATCTAGGCTTCATTTACATCCGGAATATGCAAATAGACTTCCGTTTTGACATTTTCATTATTTGAATCTAAACTCAAGGGTAGGTTATATATTCACAAATTTCCATTAAGCTTTAAAAAGCACATCAACGATTTGAAATAGTACCAATAGAGACAGTAAAAAATATACTAATTTGTATTCGTCTAATGTTACGTCACAGACAAGAAAATTTACTTTCGGGATAATGAATCTACAGTCCAATAAGTTCGGGAGTAAAGCTAATTTAAAATAGTTGTTCATCTTAATTGCTTTCCGCGTAGAAACTACAAGACAGTCAAGAATGGACGAAAGTTTCATTCGCTTTCACAGCTTCGTCTTAATACAAACGCAGCAAAGCTTTCTCCTATCCTTCGAACTCCACCAACTCTGAGATTACGTAGAGGGCACATCTGTCCGATACTCCGCTTTAAAGTTTGGTCTCTTAATTTGCGGTAGATTCTTGTTAAAATTTTACCCCCAATTTTCGTTTTAAGTAGTTAAGGCTTTATAATTTCATTGGGGGTCCATATTTTAAATGTTACTGGGAGTTGCTTGCGTTTAGGGGTCCATGTTAAGTGCAAGGTCTTCAGAAACCTTAATGTTGTATGAGTAAACACTCTATTGTAATTCTAGTGATATGAACTTTCTGTATTTGAAATACGTTTACAAAACAGTTAACTGTGTTAGTGATCTGTAATAGCCGTCGGTTATAATAAAATTCTGTTTAATGTTCAACCGAGTTCATAGAATTTATGCCGTGACAACCACAGATAATAAGATTTGAGCAAAATTATTTTCTAGATGCTTTATAGAAAATGTTTCAGTAAATTATCCCAATTTTCTCTCGATCTGTTGTTATACAATACGGTTGCGCATTGTCCCATAAAAGGAACGCTGGTGGTATTTCCGTTTAATTTCAATTGTGTGCTTCTCTTTTGGTAGTTGTTAATATCAAGTTTCGAGCTAGGAAATTTATAGGAGGAACGTCGCGATAACCTTGTACTAGAGCAACGAGCTGTAATACAACACGTCTTCGTTTGAAATTACTAAACCAAAATTATACCTCCTTTATTAAGGCAATATTAATTTTTCTACACTGCCTTCCTGAGCGCATCTCAGCACCTAATAACGAATAAACATTTTCTTGTTAAGACATCATCTCGTTTGCACGTCGCTAACTTTTTTAAAACTTCCTCGATTGTGTGCAAATTGTTCCCAGTTCTTCAAAAACTTTTCAACACAAATCAAAATAATGGCGGACATGAATCATTCAACCAACAGCTGAAATAACGGAACAACTTTTCAAGTTTGAAAACAATATCAACTTAGATTTGAATTCTTGAGACTGTTGTTTATTTTATAATTAAAGATATGATCTATGCGTGGTGAATTGTGTGAAAGGGAAGACTTTTAAATGTAGGTATGTCATATTTGGAAGATTAGAGTTCTTTGGGATAAAAGAATTTAAGGAAAAGGAAGGAACGTAAACATTTGTTATTTTCAGATTTTCGTGCAAAAGTTTTAATGAAATAGCGTTCTGTACGTCGTAAATATTATTACCTATATAAACTCAGTCGGATTTGTAATATAATATGAAAACGTCAACTTGGGATGAATTCAACACAGTAAAATTGAATATAAAATATAAAATAATCGCAATACACATATAGCATGTTTCAAAACACAACTACAACTGCCAGATAACATTTTGTCTTTCGTTCAATTATTTACCACAGTTTTGATTAAACACGTTTTCAACAGACTGTTTTCATAAAATCTAGCTGTACCTGTGGGTTACATGACACGCTTTGTTTAGTGTCATCTTCTAAATAACCACAAATAAGTTGTGTAGAGCTACAAGATATTTAAATAACAAAAAATATTTCGTTATCATAATGAAATTTGAATTTGAATTTTTAACGGAACACAGTGTACATTTTTATATATTTGCATTCCTCTATATTTCTCTAAGATATACTTATATTGTCTTATTCTACTTTGTCTGTTTTTATGGAGCGGACTATATTGTATTACCTATGCGTTTGTATAACATCATTAGCAGTTCTATTTTTGCATACCTCTGATTATTTTGGTTTTTTTACAATGGCCAAATCTTTACTTTTTAGGTAGTACCATAGAGCAATAATATCTTTATTGCTCTATGGTAGTACCCAGTTGCATCAAGCACCCCTGAAGGTGGTTGCTACATAATTGTTTTGAATCGGTGCTAAAGTAACGTATTATAGCGTTTGTTGCGTAAAATAAATATACACCGTGTGTGAAAGGAAAGATTTAATGATGAACCAATATAACAATGACTCCACAAAATAATAATAACGAAATATGCACAACTGGAATAGGAACTAGAATACCATCGACCTCTCTGCAGTAGTGCCGATGGAAGAGTGATGGTATTGATATTGATGGGATACGTGTCTAAACCCTTCTTGCATTCCCAGCGGACGTAACATCATCTTGGAGAAAGCTGATTCCATTATTCGTACCGCGGGGAAAATCTGGTTGCTATAGTAATAAATTCCGTAGGTCCGAGGAATCTGCGAAGCAAAAATCACGGCTACAACCCTCAGCCCTATTCTAGCGGCTCCGAATATTTGCCAATATTTGTTTTTGTTTAGTATTTTTGTGGGTTGTATACTGCAATCCTCGAACTAACTGCTCGTTACGGTGCATTTTCAAGAAAACCCACAAACAGTATTAAAACTTGCCATAACACAGATATTGTTGCCAGTGATGCCTTTTAATTTAATTTTCTAGAAAATTTCATAACGCAGATCTTTTGGATATTCGTACGTTTCGATTTACGGTTTCTGTATTCCTTTGATGTCGATAACCAGGTGATCCATAATTTTTTCGAGAGCTTTATGGCGGTACAGTCTTTCCGAATTTTCAATTCGTGCTAATCTTTCGGCGTTCATCTTCTTTTTTGTTCATATCGTACTACGTCCTTGATATAGCATCTTGTTTTATATCAAGAGATCCAAAAAAAGCTGACCCTCAGCGGGCTGTGGAAGTCACGTCTTTTCTAGACTAAAGGTATGTTTATAATGTCAGATAAATTAGTTATCTTTTTTGATACGAATCTGACAGATTGTTAAAATGATTTTTAATACATTTCAAAGAGCATTCATTATTGAATCTTACTTTCGGAACGGCTTTCAAGTTGACGGAGAGTGGACCTATTCGATTCCTCCTTGTTTTCTGAAATTCCGAGAGAGATATTCCAATGAAATTATTACATACCGAAAATTGTATGCTTTGCTTAAGAATTTAGTCAGTAATTTTCGAGAAACTGGAAGTGTTGGAAGGAAAGAAGGGTTTGGTAGGCCAAAGAAGATAGTACCTGCTTTAATTGAAACTGTAAGACACGAATTGACGAGGCTCCAAAAACACCAATTATACATTTATGCCAGCAAGTTGATGATTTAAGTTACGGTACATGCCACAGAATATTGAGACAAGCTTTGCATCTGCATCCTTACCGATTTATTTCCGTTCAGGAGCTTTTAGAACAGGATTATGCAAAAAGAGTTCAGTTTTGTCGTTAGTTTTTGGATAATCTCAATGATGAGCAGTTAAATTTAACCTTTTTTACCGACGAAGCCTGATTTTACGTTAATGGGTATGTTAATTCACAGAATATGCGGATTTGGAGAAGCGAGAATCCACACGTTACAGCTAAAGCTCTCCTTCATCCACAGAAAATAGGAGACTGGGTTGGAATGAGTCGTCGTAGGTTGATTGGGCCAATATTTTTCGAAGGCACGCTAACTGCAGCAAGGTACAGGAACGAATTATTGCAACCTTTCTTAAATGAACTCACGGTGATGAGCTGCAGGATGGCGCAACAGCTCATGCGGCTGCAGATACAATTAATTTTTTACGCGAATATTTTGATGACCGAATCATTAGAAGGAATACTGCAACAACCTGGTCCCCTCGCTCTTGTGATATTACAGTTTTAGACTTTTTTCTATGGCCTTATTTGAAAAACACCATTTTTAAAACTCCAGTTAATGATTTAAACGAACTGAAACTTAGAATTGAAGAAAACTGTCAGGAAATTAACAACTCACCTCAATTACTACAAAATGTTTTTGAAGGTATGAGAAGACGAGTTCAGAAATGTTTGGAGGAAGAAGGCAGACATTTTCAACATTTGTTGTGATCATTACATTAGTTCAGGTTTATTAATTTCTTTTACTGTTGCTCAATAAAAGATTTCTGCTGCTAAAAATGACGTTTCATTATTATTTAATTCCAGCTAACACAACCTAGCCTGAAATTGACATTATAAACATTGCTTTAGTCTAGAAAACACGTGACTTTTCATTCCACAGCCCGCTGAGATCAGCTTTTTTGGATCTCTTGATATGTCCACTGCGCTTGTATTTACGGCTTGGAATTTCTAACACGGACCTTGATATTTCCATTTCCAGTTTTTTTTTGTTCGGGCTTTGTTCTCAATTGTTGAAAAAATCAGAATAGGACAAGTACCTTGTTTTGGCTTCTGCTTTCATACACTTATTTTTCCTATAATGTTTTTCTCCCATGGAATGATTTATGTAAAGGAGCTAATGGTAAATCGCAGGGTTGCGTTTCAGAGACTAGAATGCTGTAAACCATTTTCAACCTTTGCATTTAAAGCTTAGAAATAAAATTTTTAACTAAGAGGATGTGCGTTCTTTTTAAATTACATATGAAATGAATAAATAGAGCTATTTATATTTTGTTAATTGACATTCGCATGTTTGGTTTTACAAATCGATTCGTAAGCGCCTCTGTCAGGCCCTTATATTGATGTTGACAGTCGCACCTTCCATTTTCTTTTGTTCAAATATTTTTCCCCATAATTTCTTTTCCATATGTTTAGCTGTTCTTGCTCAATAGTGTTTTTTGTCTTGTATTGACGCACTTAAGCAACAAGCCGATGCTTTTTAAATTATTTGGTGTGGAAGTGGATTAACTAATTTAAGCAGTAATGTTCAAGATTTTCATAACACAGACTCCCCTACAAATTCAGGACGAAAAAAGAAAATAACCGAAAAATTCTTAACAAAAAATTAAATTAAAGATTTCTTCATATTCTTTCAATGCTTGTTTGCTTGCAAACAATATTGCGTTTACATATAAAGATTAAATCTCGCTAAATTTAATCACCCTAAAAACAAGTTAGATTTTACTGTTTTTTTAAATGGCACGCTTACATCGGAAAATCTAAATTATAATAAAATAAATAAATAAAGGCGACGCAGGCCTTGACTTTTTTGACAGGTTATTTTCAGGAGGCCAAAACGAAAATAAACTACGTATGTAAAACGAATTCGCGCAAGATGATAAACACAAAACCCAAGTAAAAGTTTAGAATTTTAATAACAAAATAGACTGATGTTGCTGTATTTATTCTTATCGGAGGTATTTAGAAGGAAATACGCTATTTTATTTTTCCAATTCGCATGTTTTTAAATACGAAACTGTAGCCTGTAATCTAAACTTAATAAATATTGGGAAAGGGCTCGGTGAAACTCGAAAGAGGCGTTAGCTTATTTGTTTTGTAAATGTAATTGGAAACGAAGAAGATGGCGTCGCCACTAAAATAAATACGTTTCGCATCATAAAAATGTTCAAATATATTTATTTTGAAGGAATTCCGCTTTTCCAGCTTTTCCTAAATTTAAGCTAGTGAAACAAAGCCGAATGGGCGAGTAGGTATATCGAGGGTATCGTTTTATGTTTCATTTATAAAGTGACCGAACATTCAGAGAGGTACACTTGCATCGTTAAACGAACCGATACATTTTATAGGCCCTTCTGGATATCACACACCGATCCTGAAAATTATGGCTGTGATATCCTCATATGTCACACATTTTATTTCAAACGTTGTCACCTTAGATCACTTCCTTATAGTGAGATAGCTGCTGACAAAAAATGCCTGAGAGGAAAGATAAAATCGATTACATTCCCTTTTCAAGCCTACAACCAACAGGTTCCTATGAAATATTGTAAGGACGCCGCAGCAAAAATCTAATTGTGGCAAAAGCGTGAAATAAAATCGCACGTAGAAATGTAATAGGTGTAACTTAGATAAAATCTGGTAGCGTTAAACTAATTGTAAATTCAGATGTCTATATCCTGCTACGTTCAAATACTAAAATTAAATTTGAATTTTTAATTTTAAAACGTTAAACATTTGAAGGTTCATACGTCTTATTGATTAATGGAAAAACTTCTAAAAAACGATAGGCAATTTCCATTCAACTTGACAATTTATCATTCCACTGGAACTTTTTGCTCAAACTCCAAATGTAATTTTTTTAAGTATTACAATTACATTTAGGATTTTACGTTTCATGTGGTATATACATAGATGTCTTCTGCGGCTCCTGCAGTTTGAATAGAAGAACCTGATATGCAACTAAATTGTTTCCTTTTTTAAAATTGAAAATGTAGGCTATACGATGTCGAAATCTTATATTTTTAATCCTGTGTCAAGTATTAACGTTAAATTTGCTGCACTGATTTGATGGAAATAAAAATAAAATGAAAGCAATGAAGAATTGAACAACTGCTTTCAGTTAAATAATTAGTAGTTTTAAAATTATATTGAAAGTATGCTAAAAAGAAATTTGTTTATAACTTTACTCAGTTTTATTTACAAATTCATTAAAAGTGCTATTAGGAGTTCATTTAAATCTGCTTTTGAGTGGGCATTGCTGCAATTCCTATTTTCTCTATGTTGCCATTAGTTACGTGATGTGACGTAAGCAGAGTTATATATATATATATATATATATATATATATAGGCGAGTTATATTACGGCTCTTCTGTCCATTTTTCGCATCCTAAACGCCAACTCTTCCTATCTATCCATTCATCCTCCCCCAAATCTCTCTTCTCCATCGCTTTCTTTATGGCATCTTTCCATTTTATTCTCAGTCTCCCCCTTTTACTACGTTCCGGGGGTGTCCATATATAAAGTTTAGTCGCTCCTCTTCCATTCGTTTGAGATGCCCATACCAGAGTAATTTTTTCGTTTCTATAGTGTCAAATAAGCTTTCATCTATTTCCATTTTCTCTCTAATCGCTGCATTCCTCACATGCTCAAGTTTTGTAACACCGCAGCATCTTCTCCAGTAATTCATTTCGGTTGCATTTATTTATTGTGCTAATTTCTTATTTATCACCCATATTTCCGACCCATAGCTGATTGAACTTTCAATTAGCCTTTTGAATATTGTTGTTTTAGTTTTTTTTAAATAGCTTTGTTCCACAGAATGGAGTGTAGTTGTTGTGTCAGCCTTCTTCCTTGTTTGAAATACCTTTCTTGTCTTTGCCGTCTGATGTTAATGTTACTCCTAGATATTTGTAATGATCTGTTGTCTTAATCATTCCCGCTTCCGTGAATATATCTTCGCCTTGACCTCCAATAACCATATACTCAGTCTTCTCCGAGTTGATTTCGAGCCCCCATTTTGTATACTATTCCATTAACTTCCTCACCTTATAACCGGCATCATCGGCATCTTCAGCCAGCACAATCTGATCGTCCGCAAAGAGCAAGACGTAAACGTTCTCTCGATCAATCTGAAAACCCATTCTGAAGCACTTCCGTGTCCATATCTTTAACGCTGTATTTAAATATATCTTAAACAAGGTTGGAGACATATTGCAGCCCTGTCGCAATCCTTTATTAACCATAAATTTGTCAGGCAAAACTCCTCCCATATTTATACAACTGGTACTACTTTCATATAGCTTTTTGACAGCATTAATATAGATTTTATTTATTTCACTCGTCTCCATTATTTCCCATAATTTGTTTACTGGTACAGTGTCGTATGCTTTTTTGAGGTCTACAAATATTACGTGCATTCCTCTTCCACATGCTATTTTCTTGATAAGCAGAGATATTAATTAAAAACTATGCTACCTTCCGAAAAGAGACTCAGAAAAATATGCAGTTACAGTTACTTATACAGGGTGCCTCAAAATTGACAGCCTTCGTTATCGAGTTATTAATAAAAATGTAAATAATAAGTTCAATGGCGGTCGCTCCAATTAGTTGTGTAACATAATTCAATTAGGTGGCTATGGCGATGGTAAATCTTTATGAATCTTTCTGCCGTATTGATGTGTCATTATTTTGCTACTGTGATCGATATATTGAAAGTATTAGGTGCGTATAATGACAATTCCACTAGTGCGGCTAGGGCACGTGCGTAAAGGATTCCATATCGTCGGCACTCTTACACAAAAGCAATAAGTGTGTAGAACAAAAGTTAGTGGAAACAGGTAATTAAACTTCAAGAAAATCTGGCGTCAGACGTCAGTCCACACAAACTAAGCGTTGACCAAAAAGGGTAAGTTTTTGAATTTATTGAGGCGGAACCAAGTTTATGCCTTCGAGTGGAATGGTCCCAAATTTATTTCCAAAAAGATATAATTCACAGATTATTAAGAGGAAATGGCTTGCATCCATTTAGACCTCACACAGTTCAAGGTTTGCATGACGGTAATAGGGAGCTTCGAGTCAATTTTATTAGATTGTTGTTGCATGGGGCGCAAACAATGATACATTATTTAAGTGAAAAAATTCTGAGGAGTAATGAATCCACATTTACGTACACATGTGTCAAAAATACTCATAACCTGCAGGAACTAAGGGATGAAAAACTTCACTTAATACACAGAAGATCTTGTCAAAGACAATGGTCAATAAACATTGGTTTGTGTTATTAAATAATGCAATTGGGTCATACATTCTACTTAACTCACTTAGTTCAGCCACGTATCATTAATTTTTAAATGAAAATTGACCACTGTGGTTGCTTGATGAAGTTCCATTAATAGTTAGATTAAATTGTTGGTTAGAATACGAGGGCAGCCTTTTAGGTTTTTACAAAAACTAGGAATGAAAAAGTTTTGTTTTATTGTTTTTTAAAATATTCGTATTTAAGATTCATACACTTTTGCATGCGTTCAAACCAAATTTCGAAAATTTTCTCCACTCTGAAGGTATCTCAAAAATATGGTTTTTGAAGGCTTCAATCGCTGTCCACGTATTTTTCTTTGACATTCGGGAACACATAGAAGTTGTTAGGCGATAAATCAGGCGAATACTGGCAATGAGACATGAGTTCGATGAGTTTCTCCTCCAAATAATCAATTATATGACGTGTTATGAGAGAGGTGGCATTATCATGATGAAGAATGATGTGACGTTTTTGGTTGTTTTTTCGGATTTCGTCGATGTACAACCGAAGAAACAAGCGATTATTTTCTTGGAAGTGCTTCGTGAACGAACAACTTTTGTGGGATTCGGTTCATCTTGGAACACCCAAACAGTGGATTGTTGCTTAGTTTCCGGTTCATACGAATATATCCAAGTTTCGTCACCTGTTGCGATGTTATATACGGATTTTGCAGTTCCTCGGTCGAATTTTTTGAGTATTTCCTCACACCAATTAACACGAGCCTTTTTTTGAGCTTCGGTCAAATTATGCGGAATCCATCGAGAACAGATCTTCTTTACACTTAAATGTTTATGCAAAATTGCATGTACAGGTTGTCATATGAGAAGTTTCACTTGAGTGCAGTTGCGCTGTGGCCTATTTCTGTTATCTGCAGCGGAGCTCATTTACTTACTAAACGTTGAGCACTACAGATAGGGTACACTTTGAGCAAAAGTACGCATTACTTTTGTTAGCAAATGGGTGCGAACCCGTTCGTTTACTAACATGAGTGTACTTCGACGAAGTGGAGAACCGAGAGTAAGTGCTAACCTTTGCCCCGAATGCTGTCTTGCTTCCGGTTCTGCACATCTCAAGTGAAACTTCTCATTTAACAACCTGTACTGCAGTCTTCGATATGCCTAAGGACGGCTGTTTCTCACTGTAAGTTACATGCCGATCTTCTTCAATCCGGTTGCGCATAGCATCGATGTTTTTTACAATAATAATCGATTTTGGTCGACCTTCACGAAATTCATCACTGACGGACGCACGACCATGACGAAATTCTGCAAATCAATTGTAAACAGTCTTTACTGATGGTGCTTCATCATCAAAAGTTGAACGAAGCGATTCTATGCATTGTTGTTGAGCTAGTCCTTTACTAAACTCGACCAACGAAAACATTCACGTGAAATTTCCATTTTTTCACAAAATTGCGTTCTTTCAAAGCTCATTGTAAGCAAACTACTTGGTCAATTTCTAAGCTGCCACTATTTTCACAATACCAAATGTCAAATTTTAGTAATGACACATCTCAATAGCGCCACCTAGTGGTCGTTTGTAAAAACTTAAAAGGCTGCCCTCGTATAGTGGTGCACCGTCACATTATGGAATACAAATGAGAAATTTCCTGAATAATAATTTCCCTAAGAGGCGAATTACATGAGGTGGACATGGCCTTCTAGATCATCGGATCTGAATTCGTTGGTTTTGCTTTTCTGGGATAATTTTAAAGAAAACGTTTACCGCCAATTATGAATCCTGAAGATATCGTAGCTTGTATTCACGCTGTTGTGGCATCAGGAAACAAAAACGTACTACAGAGGATTCGTGCTCCCTTGATAAATCGTGTGAATGTTTGCTTTGAAGTAGGAGGCAAGCTATTTGAATATACAGGGTGTATCACAAATAGGAACAAATATTTAAACCAGTAATAGATTGGCTCAAGTAGAATTCAATGGTACTATTCATTTTTCAAAAATCATTAAGTTCATTTTTTTTGAAAAATTATTACCTAATTGTAAAGTAAATTCAAAGTGGCAAACACGTAAAAACTTGTCTGGCTTGTGATAACAACAACAGACTGAATAGAAATTACTGACCTACCTAATAGTACTGGTTTGCAGCAGGTGATAAGAAATTTTTTGCACTTCTATCTTACTCTCCTTTGCATAAGCCGTCTTTGAACTCAAATTTTTGTTATTATGCTGCGGTAGTCAAACAACTTTGGGTCAACTTTTCAATTATTATTTTCTCATATCTTAAGGGTCCCATTGCCAAAGAAATGTTTTTTCTAGTTTGTATATATTGTAATCTACCATGGGATTTAATATTTGTACCTATTTCTGCTACACCCTATATATATTTTGTGACAACAGAAGTGGACAATATCTTTTTTGCTAATAGTATCAGTTTTTAAAAGAGTGTAATTTAACTGTTAAATTTTTATTCTTTTTATCAATAACTTGTTATTGAAGGAAAATCGGCAAAATTAGCCCTCCGAATCACAGCTATATCATTAATCAATATTAAAATCAATATAAGATGTACTAATTGTAATATATTAGTTTATAATTATTTGTTTTTGATATTAAACTTGACCTATAATGTGAATCGGTTTTCCTTGGATATTTATAATGTTGGTATAACCGGTTTATCTACTGTTAAATTATGATATTAATTCATTTTAATTTTTGGTTTCCATACGCTGTATAAATCATATGTCTGGGAATTGAATGAAAAATGAAGGGGCTACACTATAAAATATTTTATTAACTAAAGAGTATGCGTTTCTAGTCGGCATTTTGCTAGATATTTCTTACCATCTTTAGAACTTCCTGTTAGTATATTTATGTCATTCACGTTTTGCAATTTCAACTACAAAATGTTTTAACAATGTGCGTCTGATTCTTAACCATTACGGAGATGTACGGGTTCTCGGCGCTCTCCATTTTGCGCCCTTAAATAAGAAAAATATTGCCGGCGCTCCTTAGACCTTTTACACATTTAAGTATGAATAAACGACGCTTCTGACCATTAGGAGGGTCACTTTTTACATAAATGTTTTTGTCAGATCTCACGCAAGTCCAACATTTATGAAGAATTACTACGACTAGAATGTCATTAGCAAAGTCGTATAAGTACAGGTAATTCCCGTTGTGATATGCGTGTATAATTTTTTATGGATGGAATGGCTTTAAGAAAATATTACAGGTTTTTAAAGCGATACATGAATGTAAAAAGTATCCAATCTTATAATCCACAGATAAGCTACAAGAATTTCAACTTTATCCCTTTCCATGGATATTAGAATTAAGTTAATAAGTCTTTGTTGTCCCACTGTTGGTTGATCTCAAATATCTTTTGATTAGTTTCAATTGCGAGCACGACCTCTCTCCAGTAGCAACTGTCGCAGGGAAAGTTAATAAAATCCGTAGTGCTGCAGTAATATTCGGAAGAGTTCCCATCAATGTATTTTGCTAAATGTATTGCAAGATATATTTCCGAGAAATTTTTGTTTTGGGAAAATACAAAATAATATCCAGTTCCGTAGCTTTTAATTCGTTTGGGTTATTCTTATCAGTAAACCCTTATGACTTGAAAACAAGTCTAATCTTTCTTTATGCGAGTAGTCATACCAGTGATAAAAATATATATGCGGTGATTATTTCTATAGTTAAAGTTTTATATTCATGTTCGCAATCGAATATTTATTTTCTTTTGTAGATACATTGAACGCATTGACAGTTTATATAATTTCCTCAAGTCTATTGTGGAAGCCTGCGAGGCTTTTGTTAAGCAGATGTAAATGTTCAACGCAAGATGAAAACCCGTGTTTGGAATTTGTATGATTTTGGAAACAACGTTTACTCGTGATAATACATCATGCAGTACTACAATGGAGCACGTAACCTTACAAAATTTTACAATAAACATTGTGACTCATGTCTAGCAAGTAGTTCAGTTTTATTGCTATCGACTATTTCCGATAAACTAACACAAATCGAATCATAAAGGTTCTGGGGTGTCCGAATGGTAAGCCTTCATTAAGAAGTATCTGCAGTAGAGGATTATCCACGTTTTGGCTTCGGAGGACTTTTTCAGCAGACATCGAAGGAGTTGAATTAGCTTAAAAAATTGCGATATAGGAAGAGACAAATCTGCTTTGTGACTGGTCATACGTTTTTCTAGTATGCTTAATCCAAACTCAGGATTACCCAACTTTATCAATTGGGTGTAAGACAAACTACAATAGAGCACAAAAGTTTGTTTGTTAATGTTATAGTTCACACAATTTTTGACGCATTTTCTGGAAAGTTCCAAAAGTTCTCAGGTAGTTCAGGTATTAAAGAATTCCGTGGGAAGTTCGGATTGCCTTTAGAACATTCCAGGATATTCTGGCATTTTCCAGAATATTATAAACTTATTTGTCGATTTTTCATAATAGTATTATCAGTTTGTGTAATGAAAATTGAATTAATTTATTCGTTTTTTATTCACCATGATGTTATGTTTGCATCTATGTTGTATGCTGAAGGGTATAAATAGACAGGCAGTACTTTTGCACCACATAAATGGAACGTTCCATTAAAAAAGAAACAATATGTGGGGATCTGCGTAACCTTGTATATTTCGGAAATGTTTATAAATGAAATCCACATTGAAATACAACATTTCTTATTTTCGCATTATGCAAAGAATTCAATTTCGAAGTGTTAAAATTTCCAGCTGGGATATTCTGTTTAAATAAACAACAACGTGTACAAATAACAATTTTGTGCTAAAATTAAACATCATGTCTCTGCTATATTAATGTTTATGCAAAAATTATTACTCTGAGGATTAAAACTGACCGAACCTCGAGTAATCAGAATTTGTGATATATTAATACATGCTAGGTTTAATTTTCTTAGTTATCTCTGCTTAGTTTATTCATCGTAGACTTATATATATAAAAGTTTCACTTATGGTACCGTTATACATGGATAAGGGGAGCGCGGTAGAGTAGTGGCCGCAGCACTTGGCTTCGGAGTTATTCTAGCAAAGTCGCTCGAGTTCGAATCCCGACCTCAGCACTTTCCCAGAGTATTTGTGGTGTCGTAGTTATAGTTGGGGTTTTTCAAGGGTGGTGCATGTTGGACGCTTATAGAGCATGAAATAGGCTGGGTCGGATGGGAGTCATGGAGTTGCTCTTGGCAACTACACTTTACTTAAAAAAAAACATGAATACATAATTATAAGCCAATTAATATTTATGGCCTACCTATACGTTCTACGTTACATTCTCATTAAAAGTTATTAACTTTACAAAGGGCCCCTTATCAGTTACAGCCATGGGCGAAACATATGGTGGAGACGCTGGGCCGGATATGGTGGAGGCGCCGGGCCGGATATGTTACGTCTATGGCTGTAACTGATAAGGGGCCCCCTGTCCTTATCGCTGGGATCACCAGAGAAACAACTACCCTTATAGAAAATGATTGGATTTATTCATTTGTACGTTCTACAAGACTATAGCAACTTATCCTAAAACATACAATAATAAACTCAGATGCAATGCCATTGCTAGGTTGGAATACTCTCTTTCATTAATCACTCACTGGCAACTGCCAACTATTCACTATTTACTATCTCAATCTTAAGTGTCCTTTTATTAATTCCCTTTTGCACCCATAAGCAATGACCCGCTTATTACTCAATTTCCTTTATCAAGCGTATTACTTATTCCACATTGCCTAATTTAATAGTCTAATGTACTTTGAATTTGCGCAGTAGAATGACCTCATTGCTTGCTACATAAATGTGTATGTAATTGAAATCACATTACAATAGCTATGAAGCAATAATAATTTAATTTAGTATTTTTGATATTGGGTTCGTAACAATATATGCTTGTTTAAAATCACAACCGTTTTCAGTGGAAATTTCTAGTTAACACAGAGACTTCAAAATTAGTACTAAATTGAATAACTCAGTACGGCTGGGCTCATTCCATATGAGTATAAACAAAATATGCTAACCAGTCTCCAGCGTACCTTCAAACATGAAACCAATTTATTATTTAAGTTAGAACACCATTTTGAAACAGAATATGTTATGTCCGATCTTACAAAATATTCTCTTAACTGCGACTATTAATAAACTTCAGATTCATAGATGAAAAGCTTTTTGTTGTAACTTTTGCAAGTTTGGATATTTGGGCACTCCGTTTCGCTGTGACACTTAATTAGTGGAACGCATATTTTTACAGAAACCGTATCGATTTTCGCAAGTTGGCAAACGAATATCCTCGAATACACATTTTAAGTATTGGAAAGCGTAGGTGGTTTATAGTGAGCTCAAATATAAACCCCTAGGGACATATTAGACTAACTAACTCGTGCAAAATCCTGTCGCATGACGTAGCTCCTTTTATTATACATATATTGATCGATCTCCACATGATAGAAGGTTACTGCATATGCTTTGGTTCTTCATCCCCATAAAACCAAAGTTTAATTACAACATTAGCGGTATAAATCAAACGCGGCCGAACTTCACACCAGCAATTTATGAAATAAATAACACATAAATTGGCCCGAGTCGCTTTCAAATTCTCCACGGACTTAATTACGTATCGCCACAGTTGGAAATTAGTAGAAACACCACCGTTAACCCTCAGCCCGCTGCACACAACATAGTATGCCGTTGTTCGCGTTTGCCAGTCATTTAAGGGAAGCAAACCCGCCAACAAAATAATAACAAGACATTACGTCACAAATGAGTTTACGAAACTCCTGAAATATGTGTTTCCGAGCTCTAGGACTGCATGTAGGATGGACACGCGAATAATTCTTGCGGGGGCGGAATTGAATTCACCAAGGCACGGGCTGCCATGTGGAAGTCCTGGGAAGCGTGTGTGGGGTGTACCTTATTCAATAACCAAATGCGATGTCCGACGCAATAGTTGACGTTTCAATCCGCAATCGCATTTCTTTTCAAAGAAAATCTTGTTTTGAACAGAGAGTAAGATTTTTTACGAGACGTTCGTGCTCGTTAAAACAAGTAAAATGGCGGAAAGGATCAAAGGAGTGTGTTTTTGGATTTCTTTGGAATATTTTAATACATCAGCAAACAGCAACCTTCAACGTTTACATTTTTTGTGGTGAACAATTCGCGGAATAAATGAAATTAATATTTCTTACGATCATTCAATTTATTCTTAACTTAAGGGCAAGGGCAATGTCTTCGACCTTCGTCGTCGAAATGAAAATTCACAGCTTATATCCAGTATTAAATAAGTAAACCATAAATGTCAAAAATAGTGTAAATATATAAGAATGCATAGAAAAACTACAATTTAGTAATATAAAGGGTGTCAATTTGAAAACGTATAGTGTGATATTTCTCTGGAAGTAAAATGGGCATTGAACGTTTCTAGAAAAAGTTTCTACAATATGGAGGGGGCATCATCATGACTCATAAGGCAACCTTCTCCGATCTACCCCTTAGGCTCTTGCCATCCCAACAACACGATTTCAAATGTAACCATCCATTTTATGGAGAAGCTTTTACAAAATGCTATAAAATAGTAGCAAACCGTTTTTCCGACTCGTTTCGGAAAAATTAATAAATAAAACCCAAAGGTTCTTTACCAATTATTGTAATTTAAATTTCAAAATATTTATTTAAATGTAGAAAATGATTTCCATTATTCTCTAGGCTACAGTAAAATCTACTCTCAAATTCTCTCCGAACAATTTGGAAGGTTTGTTGCAGAATAGTTCAGAACCCCTGAAGTATTGTTTGTCGCAGTTGTGGGATGGAAATTGCAGCTCCATTTTGTTGACAACAGATTTTAAATGCTTCCATAAAAAGACGTCTAGTATAGTTACCATCTGGAGATCTTAGAGGTCATTTTATTTTTCTGAAACAAGTGGGGAAAATAAATGTTTCTTACTATTGAATCGCATTTTCTAATAGGTTTTTAAACACATCGAAGCCTATCTCGTCGCACTATAACGCATCTTAAAAATTAACAAATAGCAAACAAAATACAACAAGCAAATTAAACACGTTTCACAGGTGAAAAATTATTTTAATTTGATAGTTATTCAAATTGGCATTTGTTTATAGTTCAATCTCAGACATGCTAACAAATTTCATAGCTCTCTCTAATTTCGAAACGTTTTGATCACATGTTATAATAACTGTGCCTGCAGTTATACTGATACAACTATATACTAATTGTACATGTTAGTAAATAGATAAAATGGATACGTTGAAATATAAAAAAAATTAGCATTAATTAACATTGATTTACGTTTACCATGAATTAGGAGCAGTGAACAAAAGCGCAATAGTACAGAATCGTTTAACTGAGACGGGGCTAAATGGATGACTAATGGAAGTTAAAATATTGTGAAATTTGGAAGATTTTCTACAAAAAACCATAAAATCAATATTTTCCCTCGGTAGTAATTAACTAGTTTTGTAATTTGAAGTTTAGGCAGCAATTTAGGTTACAGATGCATACTACTATCCAGTTTTCATCATTTTAAATTTTCTTCTAAGTTTAAATTCATTTGTTTTCATCAATATAGAGTTGTGGGTTGAATTCATCTTGCAGAAACTTGTACGTTATATTCAACACAAAATACAATATTATCTGATGTAAAACGAAAAAAAAACTCTCATACGAACGAAAGCGTGTTAACGAAAACGAAAGCGGGACCACCCCTCCGCTTTTTCTTTGTTGATTAAAATCTCCCAAAGTTTAGAGAAACGTTGCGTAGTATGATGATCGTAACATCAGTTAATGGAAAAATAAGAATAATAGGTATACTTATTTAAACGATACTGTGATTTTCGCGAGTAATTTAAAACATTTACAAGTCTGATGTGACGTGATATCATTAAATTGCAAGCAGACGAAACACATGGTAATTAGCAAAAATGCCACCCCACATGGACAACTAAATAAAAAAGGCCACAAATTACTTTCCTCGGAAGCGCAATGAACAATACGGTTCCTCGTTACAAATAAAATGTAGGATCGAAAAAGTTAGATGGCGGTCCGTTACACGTCGCCGTGGCCGTGCTACCGTAGGTGAGTTGCCGCGGCCGATTCGCCGCGAAGTCCAATTCACTGCGGTCCGATTCACCGGGGTCCGACTCGCCGCGAAGTATTGTAATTTTAGAAACTTAAATAATATAAAATGTAATTTTTAGAATTTTAGTATTAGAAAATTGTGTATAAGATAAATTTGGATTTGGTTTTGTATTGAAAACTTATGGATTACCTTGAGTTGCTCTTGGTTTGGTAGCCCTAAAGCTAGATGTAAAGGAAATTAACACTATGCTTAATTAAAACGGAGTTGGTTGACCTTTCAGCGGGCACACTTAAGATCGGAGAAAACTCTACTGGCAAGTTTAATTTAATTTATTTAAATAAAGTACACTATAAACGCTTTGTTTCATCTCGTATAAACTACAGACATTCACCTAGAGTTGGCCCATGAAGAAAGAGTAGGACCGCAGTCAGCCGGGTCGGCGTATACAAGGTTAATGAATTGTAGGGACAAACTTCTAGGGCTTGCAAAACACAACAAAGCAAACAAGTTTTGTTAATAAATGTGTGGCCAAAAGTGTTTCCTTTTGGCAAATAGAGCCTCTTAAAGATTCTAAGTACCTGAAAATAGGCAAGGACTTGCATTTTAAATTATTTTGAACGAGCTAGACACACATGCATTCAAATAACGTCAATTTTGATACAATTCGTGATTTTGTGATATTTTTTGACTTTTCTTGCATTCGTTTCTTTCTGTACCTTTTATAATTCGTTTTTTTCGTAGTGATTTTTTTGATAATAAATTCTTCGTTATTTTCGGTCTGTGATTTTTTTGATAATTATTTTCTTCGTTCTGTGTTTCGTATTTTTGTGTTATGGCGAATTATACTTTTGCCGAACAGCATGACATGATGTTCATGTATGAAGCTGCTTGGGGTAACGCACGCGAAGCTGCTCGCCTGTACCAAGAACATTTTCCGAATAGGAATCATCCGTCGCACAAGGCCTTTAGTGTAGTTTCACGTCGGCTGCTGGAGGAAGGTACATTCGTTGTCAACAGACACAATTGTGGAGCTACCAGAACAAGGCGAACGGTGGATTTTGAGGAAGAAGTCTTGGAGAGAGTCGCTGAAAATCCTTCTACTAGTTCAACAGCCACAGCTCATGAAATGGGAGTGAACCATGTTTCAGTATGTTTAGTGATGAGGCATCTTTTACGAAAGAAGGAATATTCAACAGTAGACACAGCCACATTTGGGGCGATGAAAATCTCCATGCTGTGGTTCAAAAAGGACTCCAGCAAAGATTTTCAGTGAACATTTCAGCCGGGAGTGTTGGCGATAGACATTGGACCATATCTGCTACCCCAAAGGTTAGCGGGAGCAATTTATTTAAATTTCTTGCGCCATGTCTTTCCTGCACTTTTGGAAGATGTTCCACCTCATATGTGGCTGCAGCACGATGGTGCAGTTGCTAATTTTTCGGCGGAAGTCAGGCAATTTTTAAATAACACTTTTCCCAACAGATGGGTAGGTCGAGGAGGGCATGTGGCGTGGCCTCCACGTTCTCCTTTTGAGGCCACTTGCTTTCTTTTTGTGGGGTCACGTTAAAACGTTAGTGTATGCTACCCCAGTTGAAACTGTAGAAGAACTTACGGGGCGTATTCTTGCTGCATGTGAAGAAGTTCAACAGACTCCTGGTATATTTGGAGCGGTGCGCAGGAATTGACTTCGTAGATGTGCTTCGTGTGTAGAAGCTGGGGGACGACATTTTGAACATTTACTACAATTTTGTTCATGTTTGAATTAGTTATTGTAAATTTTTCAAATAATTGATTTTTGCTTTGTAATTTTGGTTTTTTCTATTGCTTAGTTTTGAAACATTTTGTTAATTAATTTATTTCAAATTTAATTTGAATTTGAGAAGTGGGAAAGAGGGCTTTATTTATCCTGTATTAATTTCCGTCGTTATGGAAACAAATAGTAGGTAGTAAATTGAGTTACATACATTTAGGCGCTTCTTAAAGAATTTTTGAGAAGGTCTATTCCTGAAAGGAAACACTTTTGACCATACATTTATTAACAAAAGATGTTTGTTTTCATGTATACGTTAAGGCCTAGAAGTTTCAGGACTTATCCAACACAATTTTTAATGCAAAACCCGTATATTTAAACTTCTCTTGGTATAAGAATAAAATTCTGTGTGCGGACTGCACTGGTTTGTTTGATTACTGTGTAATTAACATTCCTCTTTTTATACCGTGAATAGATTGTTATAACGCACAAACAGAGGTTTTTGGTTTTTGTTTTGATTGGGTGAGATCTAGGACGCGGTTTTCTAAGGATCTGCACTTCAGCCATTATAAACCCTAACTATGAGTTTCACCTATCCGAGGTAGTTCCAATTGTGGTGATTTTTAAAGTGTCACAAATCGCGGTGGCACGGGACGTACGACTTTATTTCTTATCCGACTGAAGGCGCACTTTCAGATTTTTCCCCGTCAGAAAAATCTCACTAATCGATCAGAATCTACATCTCTTGCATTGTAAGCTCGGTTAAGTACCAGTAAGTCGTACGAATTACTAAAGCCCAGTACTAAAATATTAATGTAAAACATATTTTAATACTAAATTCCGGTATATGTTTTGTACACAGGTGAGAATAGAGAATAGAAAGTAGTTCTATTATCTGGCCGAGCAGTTACCCTCACTATCACTTTCTTAAATACCAAACGCGTGTAAAGTACAACCATTATTTTAAGGCCGAATCTTTGAGCCGCTGTTATCTTGTCATTCCCTCTCAGTGAAGCTGGTAATGCCGTAACAATAGAACGAGCGGTTGTTATTAGTCTACAGCTCTGTACTCGGTGTGCGTATTTTAAAATGGAAAATATATATTCCCCAAAATGCAAGGTGAAACCGTTAATAATAAGTTTAGACGGCGATTCTTCAGAATTTTTTAAATATTCCGATTTCGACTCGGATTAGTTTTTAAAGTTTTATTTAATCAATTAGTATATATATGGATTTAGAATAAATGGTAGTAGATTTCAATTATTTATGTTATAAGCTGTTTCGGAATAATTCGTTCTTCCGATGTTTTTAACATTTTCATTGATAAACGCATTAATTAATTAATTACTTACACGTATTATACAAAACGTTAAAATCTGTTTTAATAGTTAAAAACTTACGAACTAGGCAAAAGTTATAAAGAAGGAAATCTTTTTTATTTAATTAGTTTAGATTAGTGTGCGGTGTGCCATTTGCAATTTCCAATTCGATATTAAATTCAAAATTAATGTTCCCCGTTTTACTCCTCTGTAATGAAAAAGAAATTTTTATATGATATAAAAATGTGTAAAATTTTGCAAATATTTTAAAATTTACCTAAGTATGTTGGCTGGTTCTACCTGAGTGTCCCCTATCAGTTACAGATAATCCGTAAATCAAAGGCTTAAAGATTCGGCCTTAAAATAATGGTTGTACTGTATTGGTATTGTGCACCCGCAAATGGGCAAATGCGCTAGCCAGTAAACCACCGAGGCCGGCTAACAGAGGTTTCAGAGAAAATGTTTTTTTGTTTGTTATTTGCTTTGAAAATTCGAAAAATGATTATGTGTGAAAAGGTGTAGAATTCGAAAGGGGAAATTTCGAAGTTATCAAAAAACGCAGTATAAAAAATACACCACTATATTCAGAATGATATTCGCATTTCAAATCCGTAAATATACAGGCATTTAAAATATATACGATATTGTAAGTGGTACGAACTTACTAATATCAACAAATCATTATATATTACCCAAACCAAATTTGGATGTATTTATTAAACAGGTGAAGGTAAAAGTTCTGTTTTCCTTGACATTATTATAATATCAGCTGTTCATTAGGATTTACTAAAAGCTCATTTGTTAAAAATGTTTAATGTTATGGAAGTCTGTGTATTTATCTCTGTTACATTATATAGTATAATCTCCAACATTTTCAGTAACGAAAAGCCATGCAATATGAACCGCGCTACCTTTTTGCCTAATAAATTGTAGGTTCCAACTTCACTGTTTCTGAATTACAGGGCGTTGGTTTTGATTGAGTGAGATCTAGTACGCTGTTTTCAAATCATTCAGGATTATTGAAATTTTTTAAAAATTGTTGTAAATGTATTGCTGTACTTATATTTATATATTTTTAAATTTAATTGCACTTATCTTAAGGGTGAATTCTTAGAAGGGTTCTACACTGAAATAATAGTTATATTTCAATTTAATATTCAAAGTTGCATGATTATAATCGAAATTTCGAAGTTAACAATAGCGAAAATTTTTTTTTGTTATTTGATAATCGAACAACGAACAAAATGTTTTGTTGTCTAAATATATCCATGTTCCATATACGAATGTTGAAACTGTTTTAAAATCGGAGGTATTAAATATTAGACGTAAACGGAATTAACTGTAAAGTATAGTACCTATTCAATTTTCTTTGCAGTGTCAGAAACTACACTGTAATCCTATTCTTATATACAGGGTGTATCAGAAATAGGTACAAATATTGAAACTAGTAATAGATTGGCTTAAATAGAATTCAATGGTACTATTCATTTTTCAAAAATTATTAAGTTTATTTTTTTGAATTAAAAAATAAAATAAAATTTTGTTTGAGAACTGCTGATGATACATAGAAAATGCATTTAAACTGTAGAAGGTTATTACTTAATTGTAAAGTAAATCCAAACTGACAAACACGTAAAAACTTGTCTGGCTTGTGATAAATAGAATAGAAATTACTGACCTACCTAATAGTATTGGTTTGTGGCAGGTGATAAGAAATTTTTTTGTACTTCTATCTTACTGCCCTTTGCATAACATGTCTTTGAACTCAAATTTTTATTATTATCCTGCGGTACTCAAACAATTTTGGGTCAAATTTTCAATTATTATTTTCTCATATCTTAAGGGTCCCATTGCCAAAGAAATATTTTTTCTGGTTTGTAATATTGGAATCACTATCGGATTTCATATTTGTACCTATTTCTGATACACCCTGTATAGAAACACACATGAATTGTGTAGAATGCGACGAAAGCGTTTAGATCCCGCTTCCGTTAGACTTTGGGGAATGTTTTAAACTGGTCTATCGATATTCTATTTTAAGTATTTTAAACAATGATTTTGTTTTTCATGGAGTGTATTACTAAAAATTTAAATGCTTATGGTGTATAACACTACAATTAATTAATATTTTGGAATATAAGAGATAACTTCACACACGTTTATGAAATAGATTCAACCTTTTTTCATTATATGGTGTAAAAGCATATATTCTTTGGCAAAAGGTAACATTTATGAAATATTTCTGTTATCTTTGCTAGTTATAATTATTCACATAAGTGTTATTTACACGTTTTTACTTTAACAACGTTAGAATTTGTTAAAATGTTATTGGAGGGATTTAATTTAAATAAAGTTGTGTTCGTTGCTTTTTGAATAAATTATAAACTATTCGATGTTTACATTCCTATATTTAATTATTGAAATAATGAGACTTATATTTAACATTCGAAAACTTTCAGGCCCCATTAAAACATTCAAGATGGAGCAAGAAGTTGAAAATCAACTGTTGAGTTTACCTAACAATACATCTTTATCGAGTAAGTCGTGTGGTGATGCAGGCAATCTCTGGGTAGTTTTGATATTTCCTTATAGCACGCCTTTTAGATTCTCTAGTTTTTTTGTCACGTGTACTAATAGAACAATAGTTAGAAAATAAATATCCGTCAGTAGCATGGGACCTACTAAGACAATTTATGGAAATCTATTTCAGTGTTTTTTTAGGGTAGTTTGTGTTTTTGGTGTAATTTTGATTATTCAGTGATGCACAGGCCTTGTGTTAAAAACTCAAGCGTCCTGTACTTTACTTTTTTTACTTTCTCCTAGTTGTATTATGTGTAATTATTTTGTTGTATCAACGCTGACACCGCTGTGACATTTTAAATATTAACTATTTTTATTGTGAATGCAGAAAAATTTTATTGATTCATTGCTGGCTGTTTACGATAATACTATTTTTAATAGCTTCTAATTCCTTAGAGAGGCCAGTCTATTTTCCAGCAGTGGAGTGTATTGTTTTTTGTTACAGGGTTATTTCCTTTCATGGAGCCTGTCAGTTCCTGAAAATTCCCTTCAGACCACCGCTTCTGATATTTATCTTCTTATTGTGATCTCTGTTTTGTTTCCTTTTGTATTTTCAAATTGCATTAGCGTTTTAAGAAAATTTCCTGATAATACTCGATGTATCAAGAAATTGTTTTCTACCAGTTATAAAAATATTATAACAAAGTTTGACACATTAATATGGCACATATTGCAAATTCTAATATCGCATTCCGCTCCCAATTGCGTTCGTGAATTTTATATAAAATTATATGACATTAACATGACTTGCTGAAAAGCTTTTATGTTTTACATATCAACCAAATAAAAATTAGCGGATAGCTATTATAACTTGCAGCAGATTTTAAGTTTATTAACACATAGGCGTAAAATAAAGTAATTCGGTAACTGTTACGGGCCAAACGAGCTTTTTCGTCGACCCGCAACAGGATAGGTGGAAAAAGATCTACAGCTTAGCTCAGAGGAGTAGGGGTGGTTCATTGAAACCGCTTACGGGAGGGAAATCTTCCTAGTTGTGTACAGGGTAGGTCAAAATTAACGGGCGCCACCTTCCAAATCACAGCAGATTACCAGTTCTCGTGGAAGGCCGAGAAGCCAGGAGCTTACGGGAATCGGACTCACCTTTATTGTGCCTCCTCCTATATGTAAAACTTGCAAAGTTCATGCACCCAAAGGTAAAAATACACAAAAATAAAAGATATGGTAAATTTTAGGACAAATATAATTCAACTTCTTTTAGTTTGCTGACATGATACAACAGTTATAACGATTACATGGAAAATGGTAATATTTATGGTTCAATAATACAAGATTTTGTTGGAACGTTCGAACTGAAAAAGGCTCGCCGTCAATGGCTTGCGATATTTAATTTCTTAGTACACATCTACTCAGCCAGTGGCGTCGGAATTTAGAATTTAATACAGTTTATGAATACACTTTATTTAACTAAAAGAAGAAAGAACAACTGGCGACTGAAGGTAGCTTTACGGCGTATTTAAAAATAAACTCGGAAAAAAGTTTTCGCTACACAATAACTATTTATTTTACCTTGACTGTCGTTGAAGGGAGTAGACAGGCACAATCTGGGGTGTTCTTAGGTTCGGAAAATTTCGAGACGATATATTCGCTGCACAACCTTCCTAGTTTGTCGCAGCAACGTCACATGCAGAGGAACAAGAAATGGGTTCGATAACAATCCGCCAAAGGTTATCGGCAAATTCACAATGAATTGCCTATCAAGGGTTAAAATTCCAGCGTGTTTCTTGAAATCCGACACTTGTCGATGGTTCTGTTCATCCCACGGTGAAACCAGCTATACGAAAATTCACGCGATGGAAACCTATCGAAAACCCAAGCTACCATGCAGTACTTGATTATGGCGTTTCATCGCGGCGACCGGGCCGAACGAAAATGTTAAGTAACATGATTTTTTAAATTTATCTATTATCGGTCCCCGAAGATGGAATCTGGTGACCGGGCCGAGCAGATGTGGAAATTCGACTGCAGAGGAAACGCAACGCGAACATGCATTGGCCAAAAAGATTACACCACATTGCGAAATATGGTGCAATCATTCTGGAATAATTTAACTCATGCGACTTCCGGCAATCCTGTCAACACAGAATGCCAAGAATTGTTTTCGATCGGCAAATCCAGCCTACAAAGGGAACTTTCAAAGGCCCTGCGAAAGTGGTCCCCCATAACTCAATCTTAAAAAAATAAAATCGACTTAAGAACGGCAATTAAAATAGAATGTTAATTCCTATGAAGCGGCAATTAAAATATGACTTTAATACAGATGAAGTGGCAAAATCAAACGAACATAACAACTAACTGTACGGTCTTTTACAATAAAGACTAGTAAACTTTTATAAAACAATCAGATTAACACCTAGAAGACAAAATGCGGTTAATTGTACAGAAGCTTGTTATAACGAATACTAATTAGTTATTTTGAACTATCAAAAACAACTGGTAAAGCCTATGGCCGCTGCGGGCTAAACTAACTTCCTGACATCTTCTGGGCATATTTAGAATAAATCGCCGGATGTTGTCCTGCGGAATATTATTCCATTCTTGTCCGAGGCAGTTGTTTTAGTAGTTTCTGGGGTCGTAGGACACCCATGAGCCTTCCAAGTTCGTACCAAAGGTGTTAAATAGGATTCAAGTCGGGGCTCAGAGCAGGTACTTGAACTTGCAGTTCATTAAGGAAGTTTCTAGTTAAGGTGGCTGACTGCAGTTTCGCATTATCCTGCTGGAAGAGGAATGCAGGTCCCATACCTATGGCTCCAGACATCAGATGTTTTGTAGAAATCTCTTTTATATATTTCGCATCATTTAGCCGTCCTGCAACTGCTACGAGGTCAGTTCTGTTGTGTAGACTTACTTCTGCCCAGACCACATCGGTTCCATCAACTTGTTGGTCTCCTTGACAAATCCTTCGGCTTAAAGCTCCCCATGACAATCGACGCCCTAACTCCACCACTACAACGAGTAAGGCTAAATGTGAACACATCCGAAATGAGGACAGACGTCCGTTAGTCCATAGCGAACGTTAATATAGCCATTCGGTGCTCTCTAGTTGAAAGCGGTTTACAGGCTTACTTCCGGGACTTCAAACGATTTTCCCGCGATCTGTTCCTCACGATTTGATTTGAAATTTGGATTTTGGGGGTTGTTTTTGATGTCTCTTGATGTAGCAGTGCGCCTACGTAGAGCACAATCTACGATAAATCGGCCAAAGAGTTGTAATGACTTTTCGATCCTGAAAAGGTCTTCTATGTAAATTTCCAGTCTCCTGTTCTATGGCCTTAAAATAGCTGACTGTCTTAGGCCGACAACTCTTGCAGCATAATGGAAGCCTCTACCATCTTCTATCCAAGCAACCACTCTTGCGGCTTCATTTTCTTAAATATCTCATTTTTTAATGTAAGTGTTCCATACATTTATATATCTCGTTGTCACCAAGTTTACGGGGTTTACTAAGCCCATGTTGTTTAGATCTTTTAGCTGAAAAAACTCAATCACCTAAAGTTAGAAGAATATTAGTACACAGTTGTATTGTGAGGGGTGGCTTTGAACTAAGAAAGTTCCAATACCATGCAATACAGATCGCAAATCTACATTTCGTTGAATAATTGAATAATTCAAATGTTTTAATAGTGGTCTGATTTTTATTTGGGCAGTGTATAAAATAAAGTGAGTTTCGCTGTTCTAAGCTTTAACAATGCCCACTTATATGTCATTTTCATTCAATTTACATGCTAAACAATAATCGGAACCTGCAAACGATGATTTTTACATTTTATACCCAGTAACCAGTATGGGAACGAATTTTCATCACACAACCTTACGATATCAAAAGTTTCAGGGAAATGCGCTTCATAAACCCAAAAGAAGTAAACAGCACCTAATTTACTATTTAATAGTTTCATTTCATTTTTGTAAGCCATTTAAACTTTCCTTTATTAGTATTTCATGATAGTTTTACGAAGTTTCGAATTTGACAACTTCGAAAACGTTAGTTGTTGTTGCAAACAGTCTGCTTTCGTTTTTACTTTTCGAACACTTAATACCTCAGGAGAGCTGTATTAAGAAATATACAGGGTAGTTTAACATTGTGCGAATGGATGCTTGTGGTTATATAATGCTATACAGGGTGATTTTAAATATGCGTGAAAAAATTTAAAATCAATATACATATTTAACGTATAAATCATCCAGAAAATAGTTTTCAAAGTCGGCACTTTTACGAAGATGGATTCAAATTTTTTTACACCATTATACTAAAATGTAAATAACTTTATTGTTTCTTTTTTGATCAACTTTGCTGTTTTGGAAAGCTAGCGTCCCAAGCTTAATTGCCAAAAATGTACAGTTGAGTGTAAACAGTGGATAAAAATCTGACCCAGAAGTCAAAAGTTGGTTAAACAATGTGTAAATTACGGTATATCTTGAAAATGAGTTTGGTAACCTAAGTTTTCTTAATAGCTCCTGGACTAGTATTCTGTATTACAAAAACTAGGGCTTCATACTTTTTCTCATAAGTTTAATAGTTAAAGAGTTATTTAACAATTTTTCGAACAGGAATACCAATTTAAATACATGAACGTAATTTCCAAATTTTTAAACCGAGGGTTTCACTCCTGGGTCATATTTCATCCACTTTTGATACAAAATTTTCTGAAAATGAAGGTTGAATTGTTAGCTTTCCAAAACAACAGACTTTATAAAAACGGGACAACAAACAAAAAAGTTATTTATATTTTAGTGAATTGATGTAAGAAAACGATGAAGACCCAAATATCATTAACAGTGCCGAATTAAAACAAAATTTACTATGTGATTTAGGGGTTAAATGAATTCGGCTGTACGAGAGTAAAGCTGGTATCTCAAAAACATGGTTTTAGAAGGCTTCAGCAGCTTTTTGAGATGATGAAAATCGCTGTCAACACATTTTTTATTTGACATCCAGGAACACAAAGAAATCGTTAGGGGATAAATTAATTCGATGTTTTTCTCCTTCAAATAATCAATTATTTGATGTGCTGTGTGAGAATTGGCAATGTCAAGATGAAGAATGATACGACGTTTTCGGTTGTTTTTCCTGATTTCGTCGATGATTTCTGACAACCATATAGTTGCATACCATTCAGCGTTAACTGTTGTTCGACCCTCTAAACGAATGGTTGCGACATGTCCAATACAACCGAAGAAACAAGCGATCGTTTTCTTGGAAGTGCTTCGCGAACGAACAACTTTTGTGGGATTTGGTTCATTTTGAAACACCCAAACAGTGGATTGCTTAGTTTCCGGTTCATACGAATATATCCAAGTTTCGTCACCTGTTACGATTTTGTATACGGATTTCGCAGTTCCTCAGTCGAATTTTTTGAGCATTTTCTTACACCAATTAACACGAGCCTGCGGCCAAATCATGCGGAATCCATCGGGAGCAGATCTTTTTCACAGCTAAATGTTCATGCAAAATCGAATGTAGTGCAGTCTTCGATATGCCTAAGGATGCCTCTATCGCACTGTAAGTCACATGCCGATCTTCTCCAATCATGTTGCGCACAGCGTCGATGTTTTTTGGAAGAACAACCGATTTTGGTCCACCTTCACGAAACCAATTGTAAACAGTCTTTTCTGATGGTGATTCATTACCAAAAGTTGAACGAAGCGATTCTATGCATTGTTGTTAAATTAGGACTTCACAAAATTACTTTTTTTCAACGTTCACTGTAAATAAACTACTCTATTGATTTCTAAGCTGCCACTGTTTTCACAATACAAATGTCAAATTTCACGAAAATAGTGATGATTGAGCGATTGATTTGAAAGAGCGAGATCGAGGACGCGGTTTTCCAAGCATCTCTAAGCACTGCAGCCATCATTGGCTTATCGTACACCCTAACCTACAATTTTGCCTCTGGGGTAATTCCAACTCCAGTAGTGATTTTTAACGTGTCACACATCGCAGCGGCACGGGACCTACGGCTTTACTTCTTATCCGATAGAAGACGCATTTTCAGATTCTTCCCCGCTAGAAAAATTTAGCCGACCTTGACCAAGTTCGATCCCGCGTCCCTCCGATTTAAAGGCAAATGTGCTAAACACTAGACCACCGAGGCCGGCTACGAAAATAGTATTGACACATCTCAATAGCGCCACCGAGTGGTCGCTTGTAAAAATTGAAAAGGCTGCCCTTGTATGTATATTAGATTTTCAAATTAAAATATACAGGGTGTCCCAAAACGTAGCGGCAATATTTCAAAAATGAATTTCAGACTTATTTAGCGTTGAAAAGTCCATACAAACATATGTCATAAAAGTAACCGTTAACGAGTTATTGTTTATTTCATAATTTATGTGGCTAAAATTGTAGTTCAAGGAATGTTATGAAATAAATCTTTTTTTAATACATTTTATTATTTTATTTACAAGAAATGTTCAAAATTACCTCCATTGTGATTAATACACAAAGCCGCACGACGCAGAAGAGATCGCTGCGTTCTTAATATGGTTCTGGGTTATTCCTAATAATATCGGCAGCCTGCTGATTATTTGGCGTAATTCTTCTACTTTGTGCACTTCAGTTGCATAAATAATCTGTGTCATGTGACCCCAAAGTTAAAAACTAATGGAGTCAGGTCCGGCGAACGCGGGGCCCATACTACGGGTCCTCCTACTTCAATCCATCTTCCCGGAAAATGTGCGTTAAGCCAAGCTCTAACACGAAGACATTGATGTGCTGGTCTATCTATGTTGAAAATGGGAGCGTCTTCTTAAATGAGGATTTTCTGCAGCCCATTCATGACAATTATGATAAATATTGATACCACCTCGTGTGGAAGAAGTTCATCGGTCCATAAAATATGCGGTAGGTTTTGATTATTATGTACTGAATTAAAAAATCTTAAACGAGCTTCAAAATCATTGCCCAGAGCTTGAACTCTTTGATGATGATATGGATGTAACAGAACACTTAGTATTATCTCCAAACCTGGTTTCTACCTATTCCAGTACGTAATGCAATTCATCTCACACTTAAAGACGAATCTTCTTGTAATAAATCAAGAACTTGTTCATCATCGTTTATGGGTCTATAGACATCTCCTTGGCCGCCTGCATGTCTTGCATTGAAAGTGTCATGTTCCCACAGCTGGGGATGTGAATTAAAGAAAATTTCACGCGTAGGCAGTCTTCTATTGGGATATCTTCTACGATATGCTGGTTGTGCTGCTAAAGCTCCTCCATCACACAGACCGTAAAGATAATGAATATCTGCATATTCTTCATTTGAAAATAATATTGGCATTGTGAATTATTTGTGAATTACAGTGGGAATAAGGATACAGAGAAGAAGTCAATTACTTCAGTATCACAGTAATAAATTGACAAGTTACAAACAATAATTTGTTAAAAACGATGTTCAAATGTTACCAAACAAAGGAAGTGATCATGGCAACTAGATCAGTATTTTATAAAATTCGTTGAACTAAAATTTTAGCCACATAAATTATGAAATAAACAATAACTCGTTAACGGTTACGTTTAGGACATATGTTTATATGGACTTTTCGATTCTAAATAAGTTCTGGAATTCAACCTTGATGTATTGGCGGTACGATTTGGGACACACTGTGTATATGGTCTTTAAGATAATTGAATAATAAGCAATTATGTGCAGCACGTTAAGCTGTGTTTTAAGCGATCACTTAGTTTTGAAAACCAAGCGGAAATAATTTCCTTAGCAAATTAAAGCTAGACATTTTATTTGATTTCAAGGTATTTCGGAATAATTTTTGAATAGATTTATTAAATAACGCAGAAGTTATTGAATTTGGACCCACACAACCCTATATACTTTAATCCCTTATTGTGAAGGAATACAAAAAGGGTAAAATAGACTGTTCCATTTAAAAATATATAAGTTTGACCAGTGAGCACTCCGTTGGATCACCCTGTATATAAAATAAACTCAGAGTCTAAGGAATATACGGAGCTTACAGCGAACTAGCTGGGTCATGCTCATATTTATTGACAAAAATTATACAAATATAATTTGTGCCAAGAAGGTTAAATGTACTTGCCATTAATCGTTTGTACAAATTAATACCATTTTTTACAAATGAAAAATCTTGGCGCTACTCGAGGGCTTTGTTCAGATTTTATTCAGAACCACGTCTACATTTTCCACCCACCTAGCTGGTTTTGGCAGCTCGAGGGCTATTGACTTGTGCTTAAAGTGGGATTAAATTTCGGGGAGCACTTTAATAATGAAGTTGTTGGTTAAAAATATATTTTAATTTTCTGTTGTTTTAGGAGAAACAATTATGTACTGCTTTATGTCTAACTGCCAGATTAAATATAATCCCTTCTCGTGCACGCACTTTCGCTTTTAGCAAATTAATTTCCCAGTTATACTTTCCTGTTGCAATAAGTTTATCCGCCAAATGTTATGTTAGCGGGTGAAAAATTGAACTTGCTGGTAACGTTTAATAATTTTGATGTTTTTCGTTCATGCGTTAAAAGGCGAAAGTATAAGTATAAAATATGCGAGCCTGTCGTAATGTCGTTGAACACGAGACTGTGTCAAAAAGGATGCTGGCAAATGTGATCCATCAACTTCGTGTTACTTCCACCCAGGTTGTGATGTGGAAATTTTGCGGGTAAGGGCTACGACTCGAGATTAATAAGTAATCTAAATTCAACGAAAAGTAAACAAAAGTCAGCATTTTTAAATTATTACTTGTATCGACTTCATGATTGCATTAATTATCAGCCGTACATTTTAATTACCAATTCTGAACAATATATTTAATGCCTGCTTTTTCTTATTAAATTTAATTCGGGTAATGAATCTGTTTGTCTTAAAATTTCATAAAAACCAAAACGTTCAACAAGCAGGATGGCAGAATTTTTAAGAAAGCAGATGTAATTCAAGCTAATTAGAAAATTAAAAGTAATGCGAGAAAATGTTCTCGGGCAGCGCAAAAGGTTGTTGAAAGTTTAAAAGTTAAATAAGTGCATAGCACTTTGCGATTCTTGCAAAGCTTTCTGGTTGGAAGAAGCGACGTCCTCCAACCTCAAACTGTAAACTGAACTTTAATCAAGCTGACAGTAAGCCGAGATGTTTTTCAACCCGTCTGCGAAAAAACCCGCGGAATCGATTTTGTCTTTGTTTCGAGAAAAATTCGGAACGAATTCAACAAATAAATGAGTTTCGGTGGCGCAAATTTAAATAAGAGACGTAATTAGGCGGTAAGACTAAACGACGGGGTCATTAATTACGGATACATCGAGTTTTGCTCGTCACTTGAGCGTTCATTTTAACGCTGTTAATTAAGGAAGGCGTTAATTTTGTTTCTTTTTAATTTTTTTGTAACCTAATGGAAATTGTCTCAAGAGGGAGTGGAAATACAGACGAAATTTGCTCGGTTGAAACATTTAAAACCACAACCATTTCTTGGACGATTGTGAAAGTAATTCCATATAAATCTTTTTAGAGAAACTAAATTATACATACAATGTCTTGTAGTCTTGATGCGCCCTTAATATTAATGTTTTATATTTTAGGTGCTTTCATTGTAGGTTACCTGGTGTAAGTGGATTATGACAGATCTCAACTAACCCATTTATTTATGCATCTTAATGGAATTTGGAAACGTTTAACCGTATATAAGAACACATTAAGTAGGCTAGTATAACTAGGGACCGCGGTGGTCGAGTGCGAGAACGCCTTGGCCACTCGAGGTCACACTAAATGCAGTTGCTCCGTTGGGGCGATCGAATCCCGACTGGGGCAACCGCATTTGGTTAGTTAAGTTTAGGGTGCATGTTGCATGAATGTTTAGTATGTAAGGGACGCCCGCACCCCCCTGAAGTAATGC
>JABXWE010018701.1:0-19748 GCA_014611495.1 Limonius californicus
CTATGTTAAAGATTGTAATAAAACAATATTTGTTAAAATATTCTTAGGTTTTCCACGTTTTCCATTAAGGATACAAAAAAATAGCATGTTTAACTCGTAAGAAAAGTGGTCTACTATCTCGTGAAAACTTAATTTACTCGCTAACGCTCGTAAATCAATCTGTTTCCACTCGATAGTAAACAACCACTTTTCTTTACTTGTCAAACAATCTACTATTGTACAATCATAAATGCAGTGGTGGATACTGTAATAGTCATAAAGAGCGGTTGTATTGTTAGCATGTTTATTAATTTTTTTTTAAATGCTGGAAGAATATTGTGTGTGAATATATGGTACGACTTCGTTTCGAAAGTAAAGTTGCACAAAAAAAATCAAGATCATTCTGACTAAAATCAAACTTTTAAGAAATGTGATGGTAATGCAATATGTTCCAAACGTTCTAAATCGGTGGTTCCCAAACTTTTTTAAAGCGCGATCCCCTTTCGGCCAAAAATTTTCTCGCGACCTCTCTCTTGCAGTACTCAACTTCAATTAGAACCAGCGGCTAAACGGCCAACCGACGCCATCTACCAAGCAGCACAATTTATTTATTTAAACTCCCTGTTTCCGGAAATGTCCACGATATTCGGGAGGTTGCTAGATTGCACTGGAATAATCTGGAAAATCTATTTTGCTTTTCATAAGCAGCGAACCGCGATGAGATTAGTCATCATTTTAAAATTGTGTGATGTACTGCTGACTGTCTGTTGAGTGTAATAAATCGATAACAAACATTTAACTTAAGTACGCAGTATACTCTACTATAAAGATGGATAAATTTTAAAACGGTTATTAGAATCTTCCGTGTCTGGCAGTTATAAGAATACAAAGAAAAATAGATTGCTGTACAAGCGATGAATATCTTAAATATGATTTTACCATTATATCCCAGAAACCCCAGCGCGTACTTTGTCGAGAAGTGTTGTCAAAAGAAAGTATGAAGCCATCAAATCTACTTCGATATTTAAATACTAAACACCGAGACAAAAAGGAAAAGCGTGTGGAATTCTTTGAAAGAAAGCTAAACTCCCTCCACAAGGAGCAAGCCACTTTTACATCCGCAACCACTACTAATGAAAAGCGCTACTATCAAGTTGTTGAGTTGCAAAAACCAGGAAACTACATACAATTGCCGAAGATCTTATTTTACCGGCAGCTGCTGAAATGATGCAACTGATTGGGGAAAAAGAGGCTGACAAGCTGTAAGCAATACCCCTCTCTAGTAATACTATCCAAAGAAGAATAAGTGAGATGGCGGAAGATATTCGAATACAAGTTGTTGAAAATATTAAGAAGTGCTACGTGCATATATTAATATTTTCAACAACATACTGATTGTAATAAGAAGTACGCCTCCCAATTACAATCTGTAGGTATGGACGAATCCACGGATATTTCTAACTGCGTCCAATTTCTAGCATTTGTAAGATACAATAGTGGACGTGCTATTACAGAAGACATTTCTAATTTGTATTCCATTAGAGGTCAATACCACCGGAAAATGTTTATTCGACACTTTCATGCAAAGTACCTACTACTAAATACGAGATTGACTGGGTAAAATGCGTTGCTATATGTATCGATGGTTCCAAGGCTGTGACGGGACATCGATCTGGTCTTATTGTCAGTTTAATTCATTTATAGATACTACCCTTTTAAAGTGCATTAACTTTTAATTCCATATTTAAAGTTTGGCTATTGTTACAAAGATGGCGCTACTGTCATTTGAAAGAAGAAGAAGAAGAAGAAGAAGAAGAAGAAGAAGAGATCTCCGTAACGTGACTTCTTGTTTGCATGAACTCCAAGTAATAAGGTTGTGCCATGTGTTTGTTCAAGTCGAAGTTTTTGAGGTATCATAAACTATTGGAAGTAAGCATATTATTATTATTATTATTCTTTTATACACGTAGTGAGTGCAAGTATTTATTGACTGAAACTATATAGTTCCATTGGATTTAATCCATCTTTTCATAACCTCAATAGATTTCTTGAAAATTTGCCTTAAATATGCCCGTCCTTTTAAAAGGACAGCAGGATAGCATGTGTACTATTCCCAATTATAAAATTATGAAAATATTTATATTTTTGCGTTTTGGATGTATTATTATTTCAGCTATAAAGTGTAGTGTGTTGTTTCATGCTATCTAAGCAGTGTCTGTTAGTAAATAAATATGGTAATATTTTATAGACGACCTTTGAAACCTCATATATGTTTTGGACTGCAGCGACTCGATTAGGCTACATAAACCGGTTTGACCCCTACCAAGGTGCGTCTACAACTTTGCCAGAAAATTATAAAAGTTAGTCAGATGTTTTACAGAGTCGCTGGCAAAATATGCCTTTGCATCTCTTCTTTGACCATTTCTTCATGTCACTTCCTATCCTGAGCGAACTTGAAAGTCGAGGTTTGAAAGCTACTGGCACGGTGTGAGAAAACCGAACAGAAAAATGTCTCCTAACTGAGGCTAAGATAATGAAAAAGACGGCCAGAGGGACGTTAGAATTTGCAAGATCAGACAAAGGAATCATCATATGCAAGTGGAATGACAATAGCGTTGTAAATGTTGCATCTAATTATTTACAGGTTCATCCCACCCATCAAGTTAAAAGGTACTGTCGCAAGGAGAAAAGCAAAATCAATGTCGAGCACCCCGGTATTATCAAAACCTACAACGCTAATATCGGCGGAGTAGATAGGTGCGACCAAAAGATAAGTTTTGAAAAATTGTTTTAAATGGTAATGGGGGTCGAGTGACACCTCATTTGAAAGGTATTTTAAATTTGCGTCTGACTCTCGAGTTTCATAAAAAAATATTCATCCAGAAAAATAGACATATGATTGAAAATAACAAGTTTATGGAAAAAAGAAGGCACCCGGAAAATTTTGCGATTTGCGGTCCAGATATGTTGTTGTTCTCATCGAGGACAACAACTTTTCCTTATGGCACTCCCGTAGCTTGTACCGTTCGCCTGCCAGGGGCTCCTCGATGAGGCCAACAATATGTCCGGACCGCAAATCGCAAAATTTTTCGGGTGCCTTCTTTTTTCCATAAACTTGTTATTTTCAACCATCTGTTATTTGTTTCTGAATGAATATTTTTTTATGAAACTCAAGGATCAGACGCAGAATTAAAATACCTTTCAAATGAAATGTCACTCGACCCCCACTGCTATTTAAAAAAACAGTTCAAGATGGTGCGTAAGCATATGTTGAATCACTCGGATTAAATAGCGACGATCATTATCATGCAAAAGAATGACGCCGTTTGTGAAATTACCCGGACGTTTATTCTTGATGCTGCCACGTAAACGTTGTAAGGTGTCCAGGCTCTTTAAAATCGAACAGTAATACACATAGATAATCAAAAAATACGGTTAACATTATTTTTCCCGATAAAATTTGAGATCGGAACTTTTTCGGCATCGGAGAATCTGCATGCCTCCATTGCATGTTCTGACGCTTCGATTCCAGTTTATAGCGATAGCATCAAGATTAATCACCGGCAACGATCCGGTGTAAAAAGGTATTGCCTTCTTCTTGGTAGCGCATCAGAGGTTGTAGTGACAATGCTAAACGAAAATTCTTTTGGCCATCAGTAAGCAGCCGTGGAATCCACTGAGCAGTAACTTTGTGATAACCAAGAGTATAAATAATGGAATGAACACTTTCTATACTGATTGCGTCTATTTGCACGTAAAACCGTTTCCAGACGCCGCATAGTTTTTGAAGTTGCAACATGAACATGTCTTGGACAAGCCAAATCTTTAGTTGATTCTCTTCCTTATCGAAATCTTCTGTACTACTCAACCACTGTCGTTTGAGAACAACTATAGTCACCATAGAAAGCTTTCATTCTCTTGTGAATAACAGCATCTTACCTTTGAACGGATTTTATATAGTAAACGCTATTTCCGGGCTCTATAAAAATGTGCACTAAGAAGCAACCGCAAAGAAATTTGACAAACACTTCACTAATACGTCCAGAGACATTTTCAACAACCACATGCAATTGTCGTCATGATCAAGCCACGCCTACTTGATCCAAACGTGTTTCTATTAAACAGTCCTCGTAATACTGTATGGAAGTCGTTTTTCATCCATCCTTTCTAGATGTTCTACCCACTTGTTTCTATATTCTATTTTTAAAACTCGTACTTTTTAATCTTTCTCGGCAACGAAAAATAAAAAGTACGAGTTTTGAATAGGATACGAATTCTTTTTTCTTAAGTAATTATGAGGTGCAGTTTGCAATTCCTTTATTTATTTCCTTACTAAGAGGACTAATAATCCGAAGAAGAACGGAAACAATTAGTCTTGGACATTTTACTACAGTAATGGCTAGGAAAAAGAAACTATTCATTAATCAAGTACTCATTATTCGAGAAGATTCGCAATAACATTTGAAGATTTTGGAAATAGATATTCGATTTTAACCACACCTTATGCAAACCAAGTAAGTACAAACACCATTTAAAAAATTATTTTATTTTATTTATTGCTCTTTTACAATAAGTAGATAAAGTAGGTGTTTCTAGTTTTATAATTGTACGTATATACACTACCTGTTCTTACCGTGTATATATAGGATATCCGAAGGTGGTTGTGGTAGTAACGTGAGCGAGCACTCTGTAATGAATACAACGTACCGAGTATTCTACCTAAAAGTAACCAACAGTTACAGATATTGAAATAAACGAAAATACACATTTTTAGTAGAGACAATTGTCTGTGTATGACAATTACATTGTGATTTTCATTAATTTGTTACGTGTTACAAAGGCAACTGGGCAAGACCGTGATTTATTCCATAGGAAAACTAATATCTGGTAAACTGTCACCCAATTTGCAATTACTATGATTTTTACCCAACCACCATACTAAAATATCTTCGTAAATTTTCTTTGCTTGGTGGGGGTTATTTAACATTTTACATAATTTGCAAACAGTTCTGTTACTATTTATTTCAATGCGGTATGACGTCTTCCATTTAAAATATTTTAAATATTCTACGGGATTTCGATCTAAGAATAACAAGTAATTTGCTAAATGTCGGGCACTTGGGAAATCATCTGCAATGATGACAGAATGAGGAGGTGTGATTTCCTTATATTCATTATTTCCGTAAACAACTGGCACTATATTTCTTTCCAGTATTTTATACAGCTTTTCAGTCGCATAATCCTTACAATGAGAATTCTCGAAGGATAGATAGAATTTGTATTTTCTTTCAATCAAGTCGTAACATTCTGAGGAAGATTCATGTAATTTCTTGGGACATTTATATTTTCCACAGGTTCCATAAACATCAATATCAACGTATCGACGTAAGTTTCTATATACTTCTTCTCTTTTATTTATGGTATAGCAATTTGATACAAACCACGCTACTAAATTAGTCTTCCCTTTTATGGATTTTAGATTTGGCATAGTGTAAGTCCTGGGGTTGCTTTTGATGACGTAACCATATGGTCTGGTTATATCCGAATCGTATCTAAAAATACATAACATTTTAGATTGTATTGTAAAATTTCTCATCGACATTAATAGAGGTAGGAAGAGAAAAGCTAAATATCTGTAATACGATGAGTACTACTTTTATAGGCTTAAGTTATTTTAATCAATATCTACAAGTTATGCAAGCTTGTTCCTCCAGGGCAGCATACAGAAAAAGGTTTATATACATTTGTACTCTTTATTAATAGTTATGTTATTTGCGCTGTACTGTGTTTACAATTAAGGGGGTGCTAAACCGGTCTAGAAATAAAAAGTTAAGTACAAACTTTTAATGATTACAATTCTTTTCGTGCGGTTCCGGGGTTTACGGCCGTATACTTAAATTTTTGAAAGCGAACTATAGTCAATGTAAGTGACAATGCGCTTTAGCGTTCATTTTTCACATATTTATTTTGCATAGTTTTAGTTAGTTGTAACATGCCTCAAATATAGGAATAGTCAGCACCTTTTTCTGGCGCGATTCAATGAAAACATTTTTCGGTTTTTAGTATATAATAATGAAAAATGCATTTCATGCATAACAAAATAAATTGGATCAGAGTCGTGGTATTGCTTTGATTTTATGAAAATTGTATTGTAAGTCTTAACATTGAAGTTGTGTGCATTATGTTCTTGAAGAGTGGTAGTTTGTAATAAGGTGGAAAGTATTCACTAAATTAAGTCTAAATCTTAATTTTGAAGTATACTTATTACGCGTTGTATTAAATGTAGATTCTTACCTGTAGGTCATTGTCCAGTTATAAAATGATCGAAATTTTTGTAGATTAGTGGGATATGCACGTGTTGGTGGTTCCATGGTGGCAAATATGTACCTTTGATTGTGTTTTCTTCTCTTTGGTTTGCCATGTAACTTTTCATTATACTGAGCAGCATGAAAAACGATTGCATCAAAATTTTCTACAGGAAGTATTCTTTTGTTGTGGGTAGCGAAACAGTTTTTAAAACTGCAATATTTGAACAATTCGTAGCCTTCAGCACCAAACGAAAATGTTTTGCTATCCCACATTGGCGTCCAATATAGTATATATTTCGTGTTATTTATCTTTTCCTCTGAAGGCAAAATGAAATTTAATTTGGGATGTGCAGTGGAAGTAGTTTGGCTTAAATCATCAAACGCAGCGAACGAAGCAGATTTTAAGGCAACTTTCAAAGATGAATCTGATTTGGAATAAATTGTGAACAAGGTAAACACAAGCACACTCTTGAAAACAATAAACGTGAATAAGTATATTATTGTGGACTTCTTCATTCTTCATTAAATCTAGAATAGTCTCATAAATAATTTCTGATATTTTATTGATAAATCTATATACTTTTAACCTAAATTGGTTGTACACTAATGTATTTCGATTGTGGTTACTAAGCGTGCACAGAGGAAATTTAGTTAATAATTTGACCATTAACTTTATTGCTACGTTTTATATTACGAAGATTTACGTAAGCGATCGGCCGGAGGACGTTTTGAGGAATAAGTAAGTCAATTTAATTTGAAAATAAATTGCCTTGCATTTGAAAGAGTTCACTTCACAGACATTTATCACTTTATGAATTTGCTTCAAAATCAAGACTGTTTGCATGAAATTTCTATAGGGAGCATATAATAAAAATGGAAAGGCCTTTAGGAATACAACAAAGTCATTTATTCGTTTACACCTTACATTATTGATAGCTGATTCTATTTTGTATGTGTACAATAGTAAATCCATTAGGACGCTATGGTTTTGTTTCGTTTGTTTGTTGTAGGGTGAATGTAAAAGTATGATAGAAAAAATAAATACAATTATTGATTTAACTTACACCTGGACATTATACGTTGTTGCCAGTAACTTATGATATTGATTTTAAAACAAACATTAGATGGCTATTTGCAAGAATATATATTGAATGGCAAATGCTTTTACCTCGTTTGTAAAATTTCACCACAGTATTTAGTGTAGAAACTACAAAATATTCTAATAAATTTTACACCTCCCCAGGTTATTGCTGTTTACAGTGTCACACTATTTGCGAAACCGCCTGTTTTTTCTGGAATCTTCACGCTAGCTGTTGCGGTTGTTCTTGAGACGTTGACTGCCAACTGTCACTCCATCTTTTTGGTGGTCTTCCTGGGGGTCTTCTCCCGTGTGGTACGCCGTTGCGGGCTATTTTGGCTATTCTGGTGTCTGCCATTCTACTTACGTGCTGGTTCCACTCTGGTCTCCGTTGTCTCACCCAACGTACCGCATCTTCTACTTTACATTTTTCTCTTATGTGTGTATTTCGTTGCCTATCCCACATTGTATATCCAGCCATTGATCTTAATGCTTTCATTTCCGTTGTCCTTTTTGTAGTTGCGTTGTCGGCTCTGGTTTCCGCCCCGTATGTCAGGATTGCCCGTACGCATGTCTTATAGATTCTGGCTTTGCATTCTATAGTGAAGTGCTTGTTTTTCCAGATGGATTGTTTCAAGTGTCCCGATATGGTGGCTGCTTTGTTTACTTGGTATTTGACATCGTCTTTAAGATCTCCATAGCTAGATATTTTGCTACCTAAGTAGCAGAATGACATTACTTGCTCAATTGAGATGTTGTCTATTGCTAGTTTGTATCGCACAGGCTCTTTGGATATTGTCATTGCCTTTGCTTTTGCTGTTGAAATGACCATATTATATTTTCCAGCCGTGGTTTTAAACTTGTGCAGTAGCTGTTGCAGGTCGTTTTCTGATTCGGCTATAAGCGTTGCGTCGTCTGCGTAGCAGGGGATGTTTATCTTATTGCTTCCTAGTCTATATCCGCGACCGCTTTCTTTGACTGCATCAATGATTTTGTCCATGATTACGTTAAACAGTCGGGGGCTGAGGCTATCTCCTTGTCGACTTCCCGTGTTAGTCTTTATCTCTTTGGTTAACTTTTTGTTGACTCTTATTTTGGTGGTGTTTTTGGCATTTAGTTCTTTAATTATACAAATGTAGTCTTTGGGTACCTCTTTTTCTTCGAGTATTTTCAAGACATCTTTAAGTTGTATTCTATCAAACGCTTTTGTAAGATCCACGGGTTTGTTGTATTCAAGGGCCTTTTCTGCAATTTGTCGTATAATAAATATTGCGTCCAGTGTGGATCTGTTCTCTCTAAAGCCCTGTTGTTCTTCACTTATTGGGATGATGGAGGATATCTCCCTCGCGATTATGCTTGTGAATAGTTTCATTACGGAACTAAGGAGTGTTATTCCCCTACAGTTCGATGGCTCCTTTTTATCTCCCTTTTTGAATATTGGTATGGTAATACTTTTCTTTCATTCGTTTGGTGTTTTTCCAAGGGCTATTACTGCGTTGAACAATTTCGTTAATTCTTTAGTCAGAGGTTCCCCGCCGTATTTAATCAGCTCGTTGACTATTTCGTTTTCGCTCGGTGTCTTTATGTTCTTTAGTTTTGCTATTGCATTTTTTATTTGTTCTTCTGTCATTGTTGTGTTTCTTCCTCTTGTATTCTATACTCATCTTCCTCTTCCTCCTCTTGGTCTCCGAGGTCAGTGTCATCGTACAGCTGTTGAAAGTAGTTGGTCCATCCTTCTTCGCTTATAGCTTTAATTCCTATGCTCTCGTTTATTGATTTTTTTCTGGCCTCTTAGCATTTTCTAGACCCGCTAACGAATTTGCGCCTTTTTGGCATGAAATTCACCAGTTTTTGTAATTCTTCCTTCGTAATGCAGCGATACCAGGCATCAATTAACGATTCGATTAATTCCACTTTCTTTGTGGGTTTTTTTCTGGAAACAATGTTAGAAATTCTCTGCCATAACACGGATTTAGATCCGGGGATTGTGCTCGCCAGGTATTTTAACTTTATTGGTCGACATCCAAGATTGAACAGCATTTGCTCTGTGGCAAGGAGCATTATCATCTTGAAAGATAAAAGTTTTGTCAGGAAGTAACTCTTTTCCACTAAGCCGCATCATCACCTGTAGGACATCAATGAATTTGGTTGCAGTCATCATACAACTTGCAGTCTACCAACACCTTCAGCAGACAAGCAGTCCCATATCATGACAGAGGTTGGATGTTTAATTGTTGGCAGAGTACACTGTCGTGAAAATTCTTCTCCAGGAAATCTTCTAACATATGTGTTTCCAGCATGATTGTTAATGTTAAAGGTAGATTAATCACAAAGTAATGTCTTCTGCCAGTGTTCTGAGGCCCAATGGTGATGATACTTTGCCCATCTCAAAAGGTGGAGTCTTTGTTTTTCTGATAGGAAGGGTTTCTTCCGGGCTTTGCAGCCCCTTAGCATAGATTTTAGAAGTGGAAGTGCATACACTTACACCAGTAGCTTCGGACCATATTTTGGTTAAATCTGTCGAATTAAGACCATAATACACTGTCGTGTCCCACTGATGTTTTTTGGACGGCCACTGTGGGATTTACTTCAATTTTTTCCCATTTCAGTGTATTTTTGATCATTCGAATAACTGTGGATTAGTTGCACTACACGTTCATAGGTATTTCACAATTGCAAGCGCCTTATGTATGTATACACTTTGTTGTAATATATCGTTTTATGTATTATGTTCGTCTATATGGCTTTAAAATGTACATGAGCGTATATATTTCTGAGTTCTCAGTTGTAATAACTCGATACTTTCTACGATTACTTCAATACTTTGGTACTTCGATCTTTTCAATATAGTCGCTTTTTATTATTTTACACCTCAATACTTTTGATATTTTTAATTCCATCAATATTTCCGATACTGTTTATACTTCTGGTGCTTTCGATACCTTCAATATTTTCGATAGTTTCAACGCTTTCCATACTTTTAATTGTTTCGATATTTTAATTGTTTTCGATCCCTTCGATACTTTCGGAACCTCGATGCTTTCAATACTTTAACCTCTTCGAAGTTTTGATGCTTTTGTCAAATATCGATACGAACTCGTTGATATTTCAAACTTATATTGTGGTGTCTTTTAACCCTACTCAACACTATCGATTGTATTCTATGCACTCGACTCACTTACCACACATTATGGCTTCAATTTCCTTACAGAAGCGAGATATCAAAAGCAAGTAATTTTATCTGAATTGGGGAGATTTAATTTTCTGAAGGGTTTGTTTTATTCTTTTTTATTTGTTAGATCACATCACCGACCATCTATATTATACATGGTTTTTGTTAATATGTAGTTTGGTAAAAATCAAATGTCAACTGAACAAATATGAACTTTAGTATATTTATTTATCACTATATTTTATTCTATTAACTATCAAATTGGTGGCAAATTCCTGGGTGGTTTAAGAAAGAAAACTTGAGTAGACACAAACACTTCAATTTTACGAGTTTTGTTTGCTTTAGTATTTATTTGTTATTTATTTATATGTATATATAATATTTTTGAATTATAGTTAATTTGCAAGTAATATTAGAACGTAAAGCAAGCCATTAATACTCAAAAATTTGATATTATGTCAAAGTAACATTAAATGTTTATTCTACTCGTACACTGACATTAAGTAATATTTGCAACCAAATTACCTTCATCGTTAGGTTGCATGAATAATTAAAATAAAACAAGGATCTCTTCACTTATGAAAAATCAAACAGAAATATTTTGCTTTTATTGCTCAGTATTTCATATATGAAAAGTTATTTTATTTATTTTAATAATTCATAATAATTGTTAATGTAAAATGACGCGTTTAATAGTTTCTTTTATGATGGTAACTGAATAAACTGCATATAAGAGACACTTCGTTTGTTACACGCGAGAAGGATATTAGTCCGTTTGGATTATTATAAAACAACTTTCATTGTATAAGTTGGGCAATTGTGATAGAGATAGATGTGGATCAGTAATGCATAATGAAGGCGATTGAGTATGTTTAGGAGATTGTTTATTCGAGACATAAATATGATATTGCATTTTAAATTATGAATGTAATATAGAAAATGCTAATACTAAACAAAAGGAAGCAGTTTTATCTAAAGGAGTCCATTTTTCAAGACATAATCACTCTGTACAAGGTAAATTGCCAGCTACTCTTTGTAGTCTACCATAGGAAGCCACAATTAGGATTGTGAGGCTGTAATCTAGTAGGCACTACTTCTGTAGTAGTAATAAGTAAACTACACATTATCGTTTTTTACTTACTACAGGGAGTTAAGAATAGTCTATATTAACAAATAAGAAGAATTTGATACTAATATAATCTATAAACAGCGGGTATTAAAAATTAGGTAAAGTAAGCTTACGCTAGTAAGTTGTAGTAGTCTGTTGACTTGTCTATAACTTCATGTAACATTGGTTACGTTGGTTATAATAAGATACTAATATTATTATATTATTATAATATATTATAATATTATTATTATAATATTATTTTTTGCAGGATGTCTTGGGAAGGATCCTGCAAAAAATAAAAAATAGGTTTATAAGATGCTTACTTTTTCTTATTAAACAATTGTATAAATAACACTAATGCCAGCATGTTTTCCTTTCAGCTCCCACAAGGTGAAAATGAATGGAAAATTGTGGCTAAAGATTTTGAGACGATGTGGAATTTTCCTCATTGTCTTGGGGCGATAGACGGCAAACATGTAAAGATATTTAAGCCTCCCGGACCGGAACTTCAACTACAAACATTCATTTAGCATTGTTTTAATGGAAATCTTAAATGCAAATTATGAATTCTTGGTGGGTGATGTGGGCGCAAATGGACGAGTTTCTGACAGAGGGGTGTTTTCAAATACGGTGTTCTATAAAAAACTAGTACAAAAAGACCTGTGCATTCCTGAACCGGAAAATGTATCATCAACTAATATCAAAATGCCCTATGTTTTCGTAGGGGATGATGCTTTTCCACTTATGGAGAATTTAATGAAACCATTTAGCAGGAGAAACTTCAACAACGAAGAAATGATTTACAACTACAGGGTGTCATGGAGCCGCCGAATGATTGAAAATGCGTTTATAAATGCTGATTGGAGAGCAGACCCCACGTTACTTACACTACAGCCACTCCAAGGAAGAAACAGTACCATCACAGCAAAACAAAGTTCTGCAATTAGTTTAATACTGTTGGAGCTGTTCCATGGCAGAACAACATATTTCAATAATAAACTATGAATCAATTTTTCAATAAGAGATTTGTGTTTAACACAAATTTTCGATCTCACGGGAGTTGTTCATGGTACAGGTTCCTGGTACTTGAGTTTCTTGATCCATCAGGAAATCTAGTTCCTCGAAGTACCATAAGCTTAGTTCGTAAACACTTTCAGTTCCTGTGCCAGATTTATAACTTTTCTTAATTCTCTCCGATAGGCACTGCGCAAAACGTTAAGTTCTTCAAACTTCTGTTCTTGTTTGTATCGCTCTTTACCTTCCATACTTCCTGCAATTGACGGTATAAATCAATAAACTCACTCAAAAATTCTCTGTTATTTATAGAATTTGCCATTTTAAATACACTACCTTCTACTTACACGTGAAAAGAAACTGCTGTTATTGCACAATGTGTCGCACAGAGCTAATACACGATGCAATAGTTGCGCAACGCCACTCGTTGTGCAATTAATGTCAAACAACTTTGAATTTCTGCAACTAGTTGCGCAGCATGTCAAACAACACTATACAATTGTTTGCACAACAGCCTCTGTTGCGCAATTTGTTCGCAGTTGTATGGACCCTTTTCAAGGATGGTTTCCTACAACAGGATTTTATTTGTAAGGGAGAGTCGTGGTGACATGCCAAGCTGCCGATAAATATTTTTTTGTTTTGATGTCCAGTTCCTTCCCTTTCTTTAAAATATGGGGTTTCAGATAAGTTCGCTGTCAAAGTGCATTCCCAGGTAGCACACTTTTAGTGGTCTGAGGTATAGCACTGTTGTTGATTATCACCGGTAGGCAATATTGTTGACAGATTTATTTTAATTACTTTAATCTGCCAGTTTATCATCCAATTGTAGATACGGTTTAGGTGATCCTGTATTTAACTGGTTGCGGTTGCCGGATTTTCGTTATAAGCAAGGACAGCAGTTTCATCTGCAAAAGTTCCTGTTTTGTTACAGGTGATAATGGTAAGTCCACACTATACAGAAGATAAAGCAGTGGATCAAGGACACTTTTCTGGGGTACATCGGAGTTAATTAAATGGTATGTTGGGACTGAGCTGCCAAATTTAACTTGGAAGGCACTTGTTAATGATATCAGTTATGCGGTGACACTGTTGAATTTTGAATGATTGTGCCGAGAACCAAATTGGTGGTCTGGAATTAAATCATCTAGGGAGATATCTCGTTGTATTTGGATTAGTAGCAGCTTATGCAGAAGTTTAGATACCATAATGAGTAGGCTAATAGGTCTATACAAAGCGGATGCGGATCTTATCCGGGTTTTGGAATCATTATTATCTGCGCAAATTTCAGTTGCGTTGGCCATTAGGTTAGCCGCACGATAGATTTTTATAAGATGGTTAGCAGCGTTATGCCTTTACGTAGCAGTTCCGTTAATATTCTCTATTATTGTTGAGGCACGTTATAACATTCGTTATTTTACGGGTGAAAAGGCAGCAATCGGCAAAGACATTTGAAAAGGTGCTTTGAGAAATTCCTCAACTTCTTCATCTGGTTCTTTAGACTGGGGCTTAAATACGTTGACAAGGTATTGTGCAAATTCTTCGGCATTTTGAAGGTCCGATGTAGCCCACTGACTAGTTCTAGTACGCAGTAGTGGTATAGGTGTCTGTGGACATTTAAGTCCTTTTGTAGTCTTCCATAGTGAATGGCCATTTCTGGATAGATTTCCAAGGTATTGCTAGGAATCGTTAATTTTGAGCTTCTCTAAGTTTATTTTTAAGATTTCCAGTAAGACACTTGTGTTGTATTTTGTCATTAATACTATGTGTTTACTGCCATTTTGCTCGTGCTCTACGTTTCTTTGCCACTGTCTTTTTTATTTGCAATGAGATATTGATGGTAATTTATCATTAGTAAAGCTTGATTTAAACCTAGCTGAGGGTGTAGCCTACCAGCCTGCCTCTCGAATAGTTTATATGAAGTGGTCCGTCGCCACTTCCATGTTTTCAATCTTAATTTTGTATTAAATTTCTGTACTAAGTATGTTTTGAACACTTTTCAGTCTGTTTTGTTGGTATAAAGCACTGATCTAGATTCCTAGGTGACGATGCTTGCGCTAATTGTGAGTATTACATGTGAATGGTCAGACGATGTCGTAATTTCATTTGATGATGATATAATTATTTGAATTGCCCTTTAAGATGAAAAGGTCTCTGAAAGTGATTAGAAGTCGTCTGCGTTTTGAATGAAAAGAAGTAACTGCGTTTATCAATTTTCAAATTGACATTCTTACGAGTTTCTCATATGCTTTTAATGCTATACCGTCTACCGTAGTTACATCGTAACGTTCCGTTTATCCCGTAAGATTTCAACACCAACACACACCTTCATAAATTCTTAATTTATTTTTATACAAGGTGCCTAGTATATTTTGAAGTTAAAAATGTTATTCGAATTATTGGTAAAACGCAGTTGGAAAATCGTATGTTCCAGTTCTTATTTTTGCAGATTTACATTGTTGGGTATTAAAGACATCAGCAAAAATAATATAAACTTTCCTACCAAAAATGATATAGAAGAAGCAGATTAGATCCAAAGTTAGAGCACTTAAGAGTGCTGTCATTGTCATTGTCATTGTGTGATTTGTGAGGGTGAGTTACCTCACGTGCACTTAGGTCACCTAGGCGGTCCCATTGTGCTGTCTCCCCAGCAGCTCCCCAAATTGGGCATCACCCAAGCTAACCAATCATTTGGATGTACTTGAAGACATCCGCAACTGGGGTGTTGCTGATTTTGGCCACACCAGGCCAAAACCCTCCCAACGTGGATCCTCTGATTATTGCGAGAGCTGGACAGTGACACAGGACGTATTCTGCCGTCTCGTTATCCCCGTTGCATCCTTGACAGTTTGGGCTGTCCGCCAGTCCCATCCTGTACATGGGTTGATTTAGGGTGCAGTGTCCAGATAAGATACGAGTACCTACAACTAGTCGCAGGTTCTTTCGGGACAATTGCACAGAATATTTGGCTGGCTTTGGCGAGGGTGCAGTAATAGGAGCCCATTTTCGTGTGAAGTTTTTTAGGGTTCCTTTGTATAGCATAAAGCTTAATGTCCTCAGAGATATAGGAATAACGGGTTCTGGTCCCCAAAGAGGTTGTTCGGAGGCCAGTCTCCCAATCTCATCAGCTTCCTCATTGCCATAGTTTCCGTCATGTCCTCTCACCCATATAAGGGAAATGACATTACCTTTTGAGATATTGTCGAGAGTTTCACGGCAGTGCAGTACCACTCCTGAGGTAATTTAGCAACTACCCAGGGCTAGTAAAGCGGCTCTGCTGTCACTGGAGATACCAATACGTTGGTTCTTGATCTGTCGTTCAAGAATTGCATTTGCACCATGCTTTATTCCCACTATCTCCGCTTGGAAGACAGTATCAATTTTGCCTCGTGCTATACTGTGGCGTAGGTTTAGGTCATCGGAGAAGACTTCGGCACCTGTTCCACCTGTTTTAGATCCGTCGATAAAGATGGATATGTCCATATCCTGACTTGGCTCAACATTGTCATAAACACTGAAGTGTCTATTGTGGAGGGAAGTAATCTCTCATTGCGTCTAGAAGAGGGGTGTTGACGACTGTCTCATCCAGGATGCGGGGATGTCTGTCTACCCTGCCTGCTGTGTGCGACATTCCCTTATGGTGCAGCCTCAAAGCCGTCCTCACAGCTACTTCCTCCAAAAATAAAGTCAAGTGGTGGAAGGCATAAGATCACCTCTAAGGCGGCCGTAGGGGTTAAGCGCATATAAGAGTGCTTTAAAATAAGCTAAAATACATATTTTCTATTTTCGCTGTAGGTATGTTTATATACGGCTTTTCTACATATGGTTTTTTAAGTTACTAGACAACATATCAAATATTGTAATAAAGTGGAAAAATGATAAGAAAATGTATCACTTTTTTTAAATTGCCTAGGCAGTGGAAAATATGCTGTAATCAATCTATGTTTATAATTATATTTGGACATAATTAAGAGATATTTTTTCAACTTTTTACGATCTACCATCTCCATCAAGATTTATTTAATTTTCGTAAAATCAGAAGAATGCTAAAACCTTGTAAATAATTTTAGTTACTTGGTATTGTATCACAATTTAGCTGAGATACTATTTCTGTAAGAGAAATACATAATGAATAAGGTTTAATTTTTGGGATACAATAGTGAAAGGAATACGATAGTTAGTTTATGACAAAGACTGCACTAGAATTTGAATTAAAATGGCATTCCAGCGCGTTTTATCGTAAATGCGAATAGTTTAGTTTATGGTGTTTATCAAAAAGTTAATATTAGAAGTGCAAGAGGAAAATTTGAGAATTTTGAAATTGTTTTTATAACATATGGCAACTGCTATTGGTTGTAACATTTGCTGTATTATGTATTGTTAGCTTCCCTGTTTATTTTATATTATGGCTACTACATTTAAAACCGTGTTACAGTTAAACGACTAAATGTGTATGCAAACCTACCAAACCTCCTACTCAAAGATGAGCTCATAAACAAAAGCCGTATCGCAAATTTCCAGCAATCTCCCCGACAATCTAAATTAATCACAATAATTTATGTTCTCAAGCCGTTAGAAATGGAGTTACTATGAGTGGTTTTAGCATAAATATATCAGGCTTGTCTGCAAGTAATTCAAGATTCCTTTAGAGGACCTTCCATTTATTAGTGTTTGCTACATTTTGCGTTATAAGAGTATACGGTACTCTGTGGATAAATATTAATTAAGTTAATGTTATTGATACAATGGGCAGGAATCTCAGGCTTATTAATGTCGTATATCTGCAATCTTTATAATGGGTTCGTTTACCATTTCGTTATTATTGCAAAGACTGACTAATAAAAATATTATGACTCGTATTTTTCTTTTTCGACGATTGTTAATATTTTCTTAGAAAAATATCAGAAACTTAAGGTAGTTTTAAATCTGTTGATTATACGTTGTACGAATTATTATTATTAGTATGTCCGTGGTGGTGTTTGGTGGCAACGTTTGTAGGTAGCGCTAGCGCCTCTGAGTTGACATACTTTCTATTACCGTAGAGGTAGCCGGGACCTACGACTTTGACATGCCCTCCGAAGTACGACAAGTTGCTTTTGTTTATAACAACCTGGTGACCTGAGCCTGCATTACTTAACTTTGTTGACGGTTTGGCCAGCACCAACATCGTTTCGCTGCGAATTATAAAATATATTATGTAGTGTGTTTTAAAATATAGATATACATAAAATTTATATAATAAAAATTGAATTCAGGACAGTTCCTCTTCAAAATCTATACTATCTGTATACTTTGCAGCCAAGTGCATTAATTAACTATAGGTAAATAGCAAATTAAATCAAGCACAACAAGTTCCAAAAAATCACACCTATATTTTACACAATAGTGCAGAATCAAGATTTTGAAGTTATACAAAATATCGTGAGAGCAATAAAACCCCAAGTGGAAGACACCCTTAGAATTTTAAATCCTCGTCTTAGATTAATCTGTAGTTATAAAAAAGTAAACAATATAAATATTTTTAGCTGTCATACATAATAATAATGGATAGTTTACATTTCAAATTTTATTAAGTTATTTATTTAATTATTTAATAGAAATTTAAAATGAACACTTTATTTTGCCAGTCTTTGACTATATTTTTAATTCCCTCTGTGGCCCCTGTGGTCGAAGTAGTGAGGTTATGGAGTTATGCAGTATGTAAATAATGTTTATTTGAAATAAAATTGTTGCATACACATTTTTAGAATAAAGTAAATAAAGAATTTTACAAAAGATGTTGAAAATGTTGACCAATGTTTTCTAAACATAAATGCACTCTTCTCTTAAAATATTCAAACGCATTTATCACGGGTAAGTTCATGTAATTTTTGTAAATAAGCATTTTGCAAATTTTCTAGATTCTGGCCTATTACTAAAAATATTGTTTTTTAAATAAGGGAATAGAAAGAAGTCTGGAACTGTAAGATAGAGTAACCTTGGTAGAAACAAATGACTACTAATTAACCGATCATCATAAAATTCCTCTAAAAATTGTATTGCACGGTTAGCAGTATGTCCTGTGGCATTGTCCTGCTGGAAGTACCATTTCTAATTTCATCATCAGAAAGTGGGTTAAGATATTCTGAAGATAATAATCGGCAGTTATATTTTCTGCAAAAAGCTTGTAAACTATTCGTCGTCTTGAAACAGTGATCCATAAGCCCATCTTTTGTGGATGTAACGGTGTTTCCTAAGACATATGCGGATTATCTGTTGCCCATATTTTCATATTTTGTCAGTTAAGATACCCACTGAGGTGAAACAACGCTTCATCGCTGAACCAAGTAAGATCCAATATGTCATTATTATTTATGCTGTTTAAGAATCAGTGACAATAATTTGTTCTAGGTTTGGAATCACGCGCTAAAAGTAAATGAACCATTGGCATTTTGGATGGAAAGATGCTCAAATCATTTTTTTATTGTTCGATAGGTACCGTATGACAAATCCTTTTCTTGGTTTGGTTTTCTGATCGGCTTAGAAGTTGCTTTTATGATATCCCTAACATTATCAATAACTTCTGCAGTTTCTTTTCAGAGGTCTTCCTGATCCCTTTTTCCATTAAACGCTTCCACTTTCTCTAAAATTACTCAGAATAGTCTTGGCAGTTTAATAAAAATTGTTATAAGTGAAATTTGCAGCCTGATTCGGACAACGGCGTTGAAATTCTGTGAAACAGGCTTGAAATAAATATTGCCATTCATCATTTTCATTCTTTGCGCCATTATGAAGATACGATTTTAATATACAAATTTTTTTTTTTTTAATTAATATTTTCCGGACCAGCTTAAGAGCTATACGCAGAATCGTTGACTGTTTTACACTGATACTTCTCTCAATATTGGCATTGTGAGGGCATCTTCGCCGAAGGTCCTCAGTCACTGAGTTGGTCTTCTGATGATAGCAGATCCTGCGGTAGTTTGCGTTTGATTCGTTGGTGGATAGATTTTTCTCCTAACATATAATGGACTGCGCCTGGGCACTCACTAAGTTTACTGTGAAAAGTTTTAATACACTTTTTTATATAGGTCTCTACTGTGGGAATTT
>JABXWE010018702.1:0-10031 GCA_014611495.1 Limonius californicus
AATTATCCCCTAAAAAACATCAAAATATGCATGCAAATATACATCAAAAACATCCAAAATTATTTAATTAAAATTAATTAAACAACACAAAATTAAAAATTAAAAATTAATTAAAATCTAAAGACGACTAACCATAACTGCACTTAACAATAACGTGGTGTAATACATTTTCGAATGTAAATTTGCGCCTGTTGTCAGGGAGAATATTTTTGTACTGTGAAAACTCTCTCGACATCACACGACACTATTGGTACAAATTCATAATTTACAATGTCAATCATATTTAAATGTTCATTTATTGCATCAAGAACTGTTTCATTTTGCAACACCCCGTTTATATTCTTCAGTTGTTGATAGCCCGTATTTTTTGACAGTACTTCGTTTATTTATTAATGAAATCCTTTTTCTTGAGTTTAGTTAAACCCTTAACCGTATCTTCTACTATTTCAATACTGTCTTGTAAAAATAATCCCTTCGCTCCTAGTTTAGAGATTGGAGTTGAATGCAAGCCAAATTAACTCGAATGAAAATAAAATCTTCTCAGAATACCCTGTGCTTCATCAATGCCCTGCGCTTCTTCAAAGTCGAATTAATTAACAACCTCTACACAATTTCAAAATTTTAGCGTAATACACAGCAGCGTCGATCCAAATTCCCCATCTTGTTACGATTGGCCCGGGTGGAAGTGGAAGGTCTGCCTAAACTTTCCGAAACTTGTGCACACGACTCGGTGATTTGAGATAAATCTTTTTCGCAGATATCAGCACGTTAACGTTTGAATAAAGATTGCGAACTAAGTCAGCTCCTCGGTGTAAACCATGTGCTAAACAGGTCACATGTATCATGTTTGGATCCAAAATCTGCAATCCTGGCATTGCTTTCCACATATATGGTGCCGCATCATTATAAACCACTCGCACTTTTTCATATAAAATTTCAAACCACAATAAGCTTAGAGAGTCGTTGAAAAAAGCATTCAAATTAATTTCTAAAATAACTAAAATTTGTAATTCGCATAGTATCACTATTATATGAAATAATGACATGGCTCTACAAATAATCTAAATGGACTGTTCTGATGAAGTGCGATTTTGAATCCTAGGCGGTGCCAATTTCTTAAATTTTTAGATTTAAATATTTTACTTAAAATTTTTTATTTATTAAAAGTAATTTATGTTAGTATTTGGTAATAGTTCGTTAAATTCTACTGGTGGTAAAAGTTAGCACGTTTAGTATTAACAAATAAAATAAACAGTGGATTAGTAAAGCCATTGTCAATACTCGCTAAGATAATAAATTAAATTTAAATAAAATTTTTTTAGAAAATTGTCTTCATCCGGGAATTAAACCTATGCTTCTCGCGTTACAACTTGGTCCTTCAACACAACGGCCTATTTACCCTTTGCTGAACTCTTTGGAATCTTTAATTATTAAAAAAATAGTTCGAAATTCCGCATTCAAACGTATTAGGGAAGAGAGTATTAGTGCGACTCCGTTCTGCGGGCATATGATGTACATCATATGCCCGCAGTACGCTAGATGATTATTTGTTTTATTTTCGACTTTATGTTAATACCGCACTAGTTTGAACTTACAGACCAAACCCACAACATTTATATAATTTTAGGGCAACTCTTAAAGTTAACGATTTTTTAAAAACGGAACTTTACGTAGAACGAGGTTCCAAGCAATGAGCAACACAAACAGTCTTAACATTGAAAAAAATAATAATTTTTTTAGATTTTAAAAATTATTTAAGCTCATTGGAACGACCAAAAAATATATTTCATAGCTCCTATACATAGCCTATTAAAATCTGTCAAAAAATAGTTTTTCTAATATAATATAAGTCAGATATCAAGCTAATTTGTCTTAGCAGACTCACCCTGCATATGATATATCATTTATTACATATTTATCGTTCTAGCTTCAACCGCCAGAAAATTCTTAAATAGTTTATTCATATGTAGAGTATCCATAATATTATGTTCTGTTGATGCCACTCACATCGAAAAGACATTCTGGGGCATTGTTGATAGCAAATAATTTTTATTAATGTAGCTTTGAAAAACGGATACAGGTTACGGTTGTTGAGTTTGCTGTACATTTGTTATCGCCTTGCTGTTTATTTTTAATCGTGTAATGTAAAGTTTTACTATATGAATTTTACTATTATTTACTGTCTTGAAACGGCGCCCCTCTTGATCACACCACGCAACCTGCACACCTGCACGGGGTTGCCCTGAAAATTTTTAGAGCAAGTCATAAGAAACATCGGAGCTGATAGTTAAGCAGCAATGAAAAGAATGGGTTGCAACAACATCAGATGGAAAGGTGCCAAGGATTGAAGGAGAGGAAGAGACAGTGTTTGTAATACTGCAAAATGCAGATATTCCAATTCTAAAAGGATTCTTTCTACGATTCTATCATGAGATGTCAGTGTTGTGATGTTGCTCTGTTGTTTTACAACAGTTTTTTAATTTCTGTATCCCGTTACACGGTATTACAGTTAGTATGGTTTATCTGAAAGTTTCACCAAACTTTCGACAGTGTTCTTTACTACATGCCCTAGCTACGTTATCGCAACCACTTTATTTACAGAATTTACTAATGAGTCTGCTCTCAGAAGGAGTACTACTGTCTCTTTTATTTACGTTTTGAATATTGATGTGAATACCCTGTTCTGCTTTCTTAATACAAACAGTTTGGTAGGAAGAACATGATGGCCTAAGATATAATAAATAATAAATAAACTTGCACTACCTCGAAAGGGTGAAATATAAAAACAAATGTTCAGTAAAGGTATGAAAACACACAGTGCCTGAACAATACAATTTATATTATTTTCAATAAAATATAGCTCATTTAATTTTCCAAATCTGTTGAATTGATTCATTGCTACAACATATTTTATAAAAATTCCTTAAATGTTAATGTCTGCTTCAAATTGTTTTTTTCTGTCCTGTGGAAATCATTATTCACCTAGTTATCAGTCGGAAGTTAGACAGCTGGCAGAGGTAGTTTCATACGGCGCTGCTTCTTCTTCAAGTGCTTTATCTTTTAAGAGACGTAACGATCTTCTCTCCTATGCCTGTGCGCGTTTAGAGTGCCACATACATAGAGGACCTACAGCTTAACGAGAAGGGTAAACACTTCTGCTCAAGAGAAGATTTACTAGGCAGAATACCTCGCTGGTTTGCCATTGCCTTGCGAGGGACAACAGGCTTACGTTCAATGATTATTATTATTATTATTAATGTTACAATTGATATATGGCATTGGCTGACTTTTACGCTGAGGAGAGGTGCATTATTGTACTCTTCTAATTGCTATTGATGCTGAAAAGGTGTGTCCTCCCGCGACTCCGGCGAATAACAAAGTGTTTGGCGGGTCATAGTTGCATTTCAGGCTCCCTCTTGAAGATTGGTGCACCGGAAGAATGCACAATTGTATTAATTAACTTATAATTATGATTGGCTGCGGCTACGAGTACAACTGCCCAATTTTTATTGACAGATCGATAAGTCTGATGATGATCTATTGCATGTATTTCTTTTATGCCCAGTCTTTTGTAAAAAAAAGGTATGACTATGTCTACAACAATTAGAGAACACGGAAATTTTACTAACGCTAAGCAGGTTCGCAATGGAAATACTGAAATATTAATGGTAGCCATTTTAGAATTTATTTATATACAAAGTGATTTTTTAAAAAGTCAATTGCAGCAAGCCTAGAAAAAAAGCTATTCCGTCTGCAGTCAGCTGTAATGAGCTTTGAATGACATTTACCTGTATGTCAAACTGTGTGACAGTTCAGGTAGTTAAAAATTTTGGCCCAACAAAATGTGAAAATGAACAAGTATTTAGTTGCAACTGATTTGTAATTTATTAAGGTAAGTAAATTACAGGTTTTTCGTCAAGATTTCTTTCGTTCTGTTACAATTTTCATATTGTCAGATTCTAAAGCTTAATATAGACGGGACAATCCCTAGGCTACTGCAATTGAATTTTTAAAAAATCACTTTGTATTTAAGCATTCTACGGCAAAAACTGTATAATAAGCTTAAAATTAAAATAAGCTCTTAAAATGGAAAATACTTCTAGACGTCTCTATGTTGCTACTACTCATTACGTACATTATAATAATACATTTTTTTGTTCCAAAACCTTTTGTTCAGTTTCAACTGGTTGATATTGACATGGTTCGTGAAACTGCCGAAAAGTTTCCATGCGGTAGGTCATAGCACATTTAAGTAGAAGGCTGGTAGACGGTCATTAGCACGTTGTTGTATAAACGATTACATCAGATCATGTTTACAAACAAACTCCTCAATGTCAATGTTAACAACCTCCATTGATTTTTAGAAGTAATTAAGGATGTAGGAGAGCTTTTTATTATTAATTTTTATACAAATCGCAGTTTGTCAAAATTTGTTTATAAATTGCAATTAACTCGTGAATTATGATTGATAAATGAGATAATAGATTTGGCATCGTCTATCGTAAACCTATCATGTGAAGAGATAGGTTAGTAATACCAATGTTTGTGCTACTGCTGCTCAGATAAATGTGACGTATTATATAAATTATTTTGAAATAATCAGTTTACTTTGAAATCTTTATAAATAAAACGTAATAGCTAACTATCTTTCATGCAGCAGTTAATATATCTATTTTAATTGCCCTGGGGATTCGCATGATCTTATAATTTTCTTCACAGTAGTTCCAAACCGTTAATGCCAAAACGATTTCTTCTCAGTAACTGTGTGATGTAGCTATTCAATATTTATATTTTGCTATTATACTTACAGCAGAATTTATTCATTGCTATGTTATCAAATTTTATAACCCGAGTTTCTAGTTTGATCAAATAGGTGTATGTTTTACGTTAATATGAAAGAAACAAACGTGGGCAATCATATTTGATATGCTTTAAGATAATATACAGTACAATAACAAGCGAAAATATGATAATAGCAGAAAAGAACAAGATATGGGACCAAAAATGTGAAGAAATAGGAAGTTACATCGGAGGAAGAAAATGTAGCGAAGTATGAATTTTATAAAAACAGTACTATCGCATAAGTTTGAAAAAGTACACCTAATATCAGTATCAATAGTATCATTTTTGGCAAAAACTAGACCCGAATATCTCCATGCTACAGATAATGAAATGAAGACTTCAACAATTGCTATTAATAAATCAGTTACGAGCTAAAAACGAAATTTACACTTTTTTACTGCAACTCAGGAATAAAGTTGGTTAAGTTAATTCCTTCTTTGATTTACTGATCTGTATTACAATTCCCGCCTTGGCCGCATATTTTGCGCTTCCGTATCTTTTATAGTTTTCAATAAGCCAAGTCTACCCCAAGTCTCGAATTTGAGAACCCTTTATACATTCCTAGAACTCAATACCAAAACCTTTAATTACATCTGTTTTATTCGAAAACTAGTTCTCAAATAATTGCATAGTATTCGTGATATAAGCGACAAGTTCTTAATATTTAAATGAGACGTTGATCACGTAAATAGAAGTCAATGGCTGATGTGATGTCAATTTAAAAAATTAACAATATTTTGAACGAGCGTATTTACAGAACGGTCTAATGTAAACATGTTAACCTGCTACTGCCGTGTTAATTCCTAGATCTCCTCTAAAAACCCGGATCAAACTAGTTAGCCATTGTTGTTTGGTGAACTCTACATCCTACAAACAAACATATTAGGTACAAATAAATTTGTCAAAACTATAAATTACTCAAAGTTGTCCTTTGACGCAGCTTCTATAGAAATTTTCCGTTTCCATGTTTTCATAAATGACAGGCAATATTAGAAATTTTAATCCAAATGGAAAGAAACTGCCTATGAAGTTTCAACTAATTTCGAGAGTATTGCATTTTTGTTTCCTTTATACACATATATCATTTATTGATATAAGCAGAAACAAAATTTAATTAACGAGGGGCTAGATGCTAAACTAAAGGGAAATCTTTATACTGGCAGTATATATACAGGGTGTCAATGTAAATACGTACAATGTGTTATATCTCTGGAAGTAAAATAGATGTTAAACTTTTCTAGAAAACATTTCTACAACATGAAGGGGGAATAATGAGTCATAGGGTAACCACTCCATTCAACCCTTAAAGCTTCAAGTACACAAAAAAAATTCAAATTGTAACATCCACTTTGTGATACCTCATTGAAAAGCTCTTAGAAAATATTCAGTATAAAGAAGCTATACAGTATCCCACCACTTGTTTGAGAAAAAAATAAATCTCAGGAGATTCTGAACCGATAATTGCAATTAGAATATAAAGTATGAATGGCAACCTCGAAACCGTAAGGTAAACGAGGAATTGATAACGAATGAAGGAAGGAAGTGATATATTAAATGTACAAAATGAATTTTATTATTTTCTAGGCAGTAGTAAAGTCTAATGGGGCCAAACCTGGAGATCTTGGGGGTGGCATGCTGTTGGTCCTTTTTTACCAATCCATTGTCCTGTATAATGTTAGTCTAACTAGGCCCTTACAGGGTATGCAGACCTTGTGAGTGGAGTGGATGAAAGTGCACCAACAGAATGGTCACCAAGATCTCCAGATTTGACTCCATTCCACTTCTTTTTATGGGCTCAATTAAAATCTGTTGCTTACAAAACTTAGGCTCTGTCCATAGCACAACTGCATCAACAAATAGTTCAGGAGCGCTGAGCTATTACGCGACAAACCAAAATGTTCGGAGAAATATTTTGATTTTTTGTTGAATAATCTTTCTTATTATCTAACAAAATATAAGGTGTTCCATTAAAAAATATTTTCCTTAAGTCGTTACTTTCCTGTTAACTAAGTGATAGTGTTCTCTTACAGGTGTTGAAAAGGTCGCGAAAATCTATTTAAAGCTATTTATTGATTTTTAAATCGCTGTATTTTGGCGAAATCAATGTTCATATGCAAAAAATGTTGTTGATCATCTCCAGCTATTTGCCTTCACTCCAACCCAACCTAACTAAAATATTAACAGAATTAGAAAAATTAATACACTACACATTAGTTAATAGCTTTTTGGTTAACTCACAGTACCGCATTTGCAATGTAGGTATATTACTTCTAATATATGGCTAAACCTGAATAAAAACATTGACATTAAATTTTAGCACCACAAATACTGGCTATCGTGAGGTTAGGCTACCGATTAACATTTTGGACATTGACAAATCAAGGGAAATCTTAACAACAACATTATCATTCCATTTAATAGCAATTTTTCATATTTCACTTAACGAAAACCTTCACCTAGATGTTGCTGAACTGAACTGGAAGACAAGATTAAATAATAATAACTCTGGTTGCATCCCCCGAAAATTCCCAAATAGTACGTAGGGTTTTCCAAAAATTCGTGTAATAAATGTAAACGGACTTTCTGGGAATTAAAATGATTAAAAAAATGTCAATGACTTACATGTATTTGAATTCGTGTAGCAAGATAAACAATTATCCGGATTTTCTTTATTTTTGTGAGATGAAGAGCGAATATTAATCGTAGAAAACAACTAAATCCAAATATGATATGAATACCATACCATAGCTAAAGTTTGTAAATGTTAGTTGCGGTAGGTGATTATAATACTCCTAATATACATTTTCATGTAATATGCAGCGTGTCTCGAAAGTAAAGGAACACATTTTGTCTATAGCTTCCCTGACATCAAGTGGGACCGATATAACCAAATATACCCTAGTACAAACGTGCTGCCTTAAGAAGTTTATTATTATTTTTAGCATTGGTATGTTTCAGAAACCAAATGGCCGATGAAGCTGAAAATTGGTACATATCCACTTCTGGGGAATCTGAACATTCTCAATGTACAAGCTTAGCTGTATATTGCAGAGGGCGTTGGCGGCTAAAATGTTCGTATCCTAAATGTTAATAAACAGAAAACCAGAACAAATTAAAAACACATAACACAACAAGAACCACTCAATAAATTAGATAATAACTCGGCAAAACATCAATATATTGGTTTAATATTGTCGAACTGACAGATAGGAATTTGATAAAATGTAACAAATGCATTCAGTTAGTATAAGAACAAAAATGTGAATAATAAAAAATAAGATAAAAGATATATGTAAGCAATCTTTTCTTCTCATTTATTCATAGGTATTACCGTCCCCCCCACACTGGAACCGCTTTCGCATTACTTCAGGGCGGCCGGGCGTCCCTTACACACTAAACATTCATGCAACATTCACCCTAAACTTAACTAAGCGAAATGCGGTTGGCCCAGCTGGGATTCGAACGCCCCAGCCGATCATTTCGCTGTGACCTCGAGTGGCAACGCGTTCCCGAACTATTCCACTGAGTCCCCCATATGTAAGCAAACTGACGACAGCGTCCTCTACAATATGCAGTAATGCTTATGCGTTGAAATTGTTCACATTCCCCTGAAGTAGATTTGGACCAATTTTCAGTTTGTTTCTGATATATACTGGATGTTAAAAATATTGTTTTCTTTTTTAAGGCGTCATAATTTCTTAAGGAAGCGCTTTTTGACCTAAGGTATGTTTGCTTTAGTCGGTCCCACTTAACTTCAGGAAACTGTAGTTAACCTGTGTCCCTTAGTTTCAGGACACCCTGTATATTTCTTTCAAAATTTTATAAACGGGTAATTCCTTCTTTAAACGTGACTGTTTTGTATTATAGGCAGTTCTAACGTATTCCGATGACGTAAAACACAAAACGTAGTTGGTGATCTGCATTAAGGACCTGTATTGAAGGTTGACCAGATTAATGAAAGAGATAAACGTTTCTAAATGTAGAAAATAATGCTGCCGTTTAAATGGACGTACCTGAAGAACACGTTCCTCTTACACTCTAAAGATGTTTTTTTAAGTTAACCCTGATTAGTTCTCGCTTAGAGATGTTATATCAGCAACAAACTGGCGGATCAAGCTGAAAATTCGTACACATCCACTTCAGGGGAAAGTTTATGATGCGGAAGTTATTTGTACAGAAAACCGTATAAGTGGAACGGTTTATTAAAGAGATGTGTGATAAATGTTATAGTAACCTAAACTTGTGCCCAGGTACTCAGCATCATCAGTTAGAGGGGAGAAATGTACACACTAGTCTTAAATATCATTTAGCCCAAGACATTCTCGTAACAAATTACTGCATATATTATTAACATCCATGCTATACCTACATTCTTTGTTCCAGTTGTCCCTTTATCGTTACCTACCTAAATTTACCATAGCTACTTTTAACAATTAATTGCAATACTAATATATTCGTATGTTACGGACGGTTGTACAATCGTTTTGATAATTCTTAATTACGCCGTTCTAGAGATTTCTTTGGCCTTCAATATATTGCTGATAGCACCTACCGCCTTACTACTCTTTGTAATTCGTTTTTGGATTTCTACACTTTCATCTATGGTATTTGTTAGTGTCATCCCCAGGCAATCGAAACTATTTACCTTCTCGAATTTATATTCCCTTCCTTCCACCTTGAAGCTGACCACTGACTCTCTCTCAATGTTTCGACGCATTTCCATGTACTTCGATTGTACGACCGTCCGTAACATACTCAAGTGAATTATGTACAATGACGAAGCAGATGGAAGAGAAACTAAAAGTATGGAGGAGAGTTTTAAGAAAAATACTGGGAGGAGTGAAAACAGAGGACGGCGAGTGGAGACGAAGAACGAACAAAGAGGTACGGAAAATCTATGGCGACCCATCCGTAACGGCGTTCATAAGAGCCAGAGGGTAAGATGAGGATGACTAGGGCACGTCAGCCGTATGCCGGACAACAGACATGCGAAGAGGATGCTGGAAGGAGGGACTGGTGGAAAGAAGAAAAAAGAACGCCCAAAAAAGAGCTGGCTGGACGCTGTGGTGAAAGATGTGAAGAGAGCAGGAGTGGAAGATTGGAGAAATAGAGCAAGAGACAGAGGCGGACGGAGAAGAGTAGTTAGTAAAGTTAAAGAAATGTAAAATATTAAACGTAAAAGGTGAAAT